>JAFLJL010006477.1:10000-11554 GCA_018398815.1 Conus ventricosus
ACCCTGTCTCGCTTCGCCCAAACCCTTTGCTTTATGAGGATTTGCGAGAGTTCTCTCCCTGGAGCTCTTAAAAACTCGAGTAACGTTTCACACCTAAATACTGAGGTGCTGTTCGCCTATCAGTGGCACATTGAGACAAAATATTGGCATTATACGATAAGAAAAAGACATCTTTCCTACTTCTTTACGACATTTTCTCGCTAGTATCAAAGATGAAGCGAATTTAAACGGACAACATCTTCATCAGAGACCTGGCTGTTTCAACTGCCTCATTCATTCATGTCTGGCTTCAGTTCTGTTTTGAATATACTTATATACATGTCAGGTTAGGGATTGATTGCATTGTGTAAACTGCCCATGAATCTTATCAAGATCTTCGTTGACCTGTTGTCAGGCTTCCTCGTCTCCCTTATTCATTCCTCTCCTCTCTCTCTGTAATATATATATATATAACAAACTAATAAATTCCAAGGATAAGTACCGAGCACCGTTCCAGCAACTTACAGAGCAGCTTGGTGTTGCAATGACTGCAAGAAATATTGAATTATAAACAAAGCTTGCTCTTATGTCTTAGATTGAAGAAATAGGGGGAAATAAGCATCCATATCTGCAGTGGTAGATGATTCTGCCTAACTAACAGTATGTGCTTGAGTGGGTGAATGGGGAAAAATAAAATAAATGCTTCTCAAAATGAGCCTTCAGCAAGCTTATATTCTCCAAGGGGGAGACATCCTCCAATAGGGAGGGAAACTCACTAACATATAACTCCTGGTCATATACCGATATTTCGAAACCTGGTTGTTTCTCCTTAGTGACCGCGGAAAGTGGTAATTTGACTCCTCTGCCTTTTCAGTTTTAAGAAGAATGCAATCCAGAAAAGGCTGGTGTGCAATCCGTAGTATATTTGTTGAGTTTTCAAAAAACCAACCAAAGGTGCTCTTTCATGATTTTCTTTTGCTTCTTAGGTGGCACCTTTGGTTGGTTTTTTGAAAACTCAACAGCGCGTGTGTGCGTGTGCGTGTATGTGCGTATGTCTGCGCGCGTGTGTGTATATGCGTGTGTTATGAACAATTATTTTCTTCACCTTGATTATAATTGGTTTGGATGGATTGGTTTGGATGTGGGAATAAAGACGATTTGGGTGAAATGCGAGTGGGTGAAATGTGAGTGGGTGAAATGTAATGTGAGTGGGTGAAATGTAATGTGAGTGGGTGAAATGTAATGTGAGTGGGTGAAATGTAATGTGAGTGGGTGAAATGTAATGTGAGTGGGTGAAATGTGAGTGGGTGAAATGCGACTGGGTGAAACGTGACTTGGCAAAACGTGACGGTAAAAAACGTGATTGGGCGAAACGTGACTGGACAAATTGTGTTTGGCAAAATGTGATTGGGCAAAATGTGATTGGGCCAAACACGATTGGGCAAAACGTGAATAGGCGAGACATGATTGGGCAAAATGTGATTGGGCGAAAACGTGAACCGGCCGGGCAAAATGTGATTGGGCCAAACATGATTGGGCAAAACGTGAATAGCGAGACGTGATTGGGCAAAATGT
>JAFLJL010006478.1:0-11186 GCA_018398815.1 Conus ventricosus
ACTTGGTTTGTTATATTTTTCTATTTTGTTGGAGACTTGTTCATATTTTCCTTTTTTTTTTGTGAGACTTGTTCATGTGAATGTGTTAGCTGGAAAAACAGTCGCTTGTGAGTAAATGCACTATTTGCAATAAGTGAGGATGGAGATTCCTCAGTGAAGTGTCAGGGGATCGTGATCATATTAGATTGTGCTTTTCATAAGAAGTGTGAAAAGAAGATGTGGCAAATCCGCAGGTAGGGAATGGCATAAGTGCGCACAGAGGTCGTTATAAAATGAGTTGAAATAACGCAAGAGCGCCGCAATGACAACTCATTGGATGGTATTCACTAAGGGTATATTTTATAATTTATAAACCGTTGGTTGTAAAGTATTTTTCAAACTTTGCGCGTGTAGCTGTGTGTCAGCAAATTCGGTTGTTGTCTTTTTGTACCGTTGTTTTGAGCCCATGCGGTGCATAGTCTTTTGAAAGGGGGGAATTGTCACGGTCAAAATTCAACACAACCAAAGTGTGGTCCGTCCCCGGGCCCCACTTCAACTGGACATAAGTCCAAACTCAGAATCCCGACGCCTTCAAGCATCGCCTCACCCAAATTTTGGGGCACAAGGGGGGGGCTAATCCTCATCCTCCACGGAGACGGTCCGGTCCACCCAGACAGACTAAGTAGCTGGACCGACGGGTCTCGATAGGTCTGGTCAGACATCTGGGCGCCACGTAGACGGGCCATGGTTCGGATCCAGCCAATTAAGCATAGGGGAGAGGCTCCACAGAGAGGTCTGTCCGGCCAGACGGACTAAGCAGCTTTGACCGACGCCTCGATTCTAGCGAGACGAGTCGTAGCGCCTGGCTCAGGCTCATCTAGCCAATTTAGGGGAACCAGCGCCATTTTTAGTCGGACTTTCGCAGGTTTAAAGCAGGAAAGGGAGAGGGGGAAGGTAGTGCGTGGTGGGGGTGAAATCTAGCTAATCAATTAATTGACCAATTGACCACCACAGAGAGTAAGGCGTGTAGGCATGACTGGCATGATTTGAACACCCAAATGGAATTAGAGGGAGATAACTTCGAGTACGAGGCAGTAAAAATACTGACCAAGGTACTCGCCTTTTTGACAGATCGGAACGGGATAAGAAGGATGTGAGAGTGAGGAACGGGAAAAACGAGAGGAGAACGAACAGGGAGACAGAGAGAGAGAGGTCTGAGTGTAATCTCTGAGGGAGAAGACAGAGAGATGAGGGGAGGAGAGGAGAAACCAAGTGGGGGGATTAGCACGAGATGTCTGCAGAGGAAGGACTAAGAGAGATGTGGAAAAAAAAAAGGGTTTCTAACTAATGAAAGAAAAAGAAAGAAAAGAAAAGGAAAAGAAAAGCAACCATGTCCATTTAATAGAGCAGACTGGAGAGAGAGAGAGAGAGTGCAATGCGTTAATGCGGAGGAAGAAAGGAGAACAGATTGATGTTGTTTGTCACGTTCCACCCTTTAAACCCGGGGGTTTGACCTCATACCTGGCAGCGTCACTTTGTCAAGCAGTTCCACAGACCAACGCCGGGGCCAGCAGACCAAAACCAGTGCCAGCAGTTGTGTCGTGTTGTGAAAGTGACAGTGAAAAGGAAAAAAAAGGAAAAGAAAAGACAGTGATTCGTGAATAGTTAAGATCACCTGGCCAGGTAAAGTAGAAATCTATTTATACCCGGGTTAGTTAATGATGTTTTAGATAAATGATTTTGTGAAGTTCAGGAAAGAGAGAATGTTTTACTTTGTTTGATTCCATATGCATTGATGTTTCGTTCTATGACCATGTGTAGTAAAGTTATAGACTTTACTAGTGGTTTGATGTGACGAATGCATGATATATGAATGAGATCGTAAGCAAGCTGTGAGTGTGTTTGGGCTGTGCGCTAGCCCTTTCCCCTCCACTGACATCACCCGAGGTTGACAGAGATCATGATCCGATATAAAATCTTCAAGAACTTTCCCTTGAGAATTTGTGCGGTTACTTCCCCACTGTGGAGAATGACCATTCAAGTCACCCAATAAAAGAAATGGCTAGGGAGCTGAGAAATTAAACCATCCAACTGACTCTTCGAAATCACAGAAGATGGAGATAAATACAAACAACATATCTTAACAACCTTGTTTAACGAGATACGAGCTGCCACTGCCTCCATATCCGTCTGAAGTGGAATTTCTGTATGTAGTACCGAATTATGAATATAAAGAGAAACGCCTCTCCGTGAAAAGTCTGCAGAAGCTGGCTTGAGTAAGCAGGAGAAACCAGGAATCTCATGCTTCTTACTTGCAGTTAAAAGGGTTTCCTGAAGAGCAATTACCGAAGATCTATACTCTGTCAATAATAGCTCAAGGTCTCGACAATTTGCTTTAACTCCCCTTATGTTCCACTGGAGTATGTCCATGTTAGGTTGTTAAAAGAATATCTATCATCCCTCTTCTCCAGAAACTTCACTGTCCACCAAAGAACTAAAACGGTTCTTCAGGACAAGATCAGAAGCCGATGCTCCTGATAAATTTCTAAGTTGTTTGTTGCCATGCTTGGAATTGGCTCTTACTGGACTAAAACCCTACTGCACCAAATACCCGACTTCGAGATTTTCCCTTAGGAGGTCTGGAGTCCGAAAAGGACGCTCCTCACTGCGTGCCCATCCCACACTGCTGCCATTGGCCTGCGAGCGAGGGGACATCTCCTTCCTCCGGTCCTTCACCCCTGACCTCTGATCCACAGCACCCTGCACAACCGAAACACCTCCTCCTCACCAGCAGGGACCAAAGCCTGTTGTACACTGCCGGATGTAACACCATTACATTTTCTGAGACAAAACCTCCACCGACCGTTCAAGCACAGTAAGCCGATCCAAAACCGATGACAACTTTTCTGTCAATTTCTTCTCTAGAGTAGTGAATGGAGCTGCCCTAGATTATCACCCGATGACCGGTTCGCAATCGTTATCCACCTTCTGTGCATAAGTAGCAGCCGAAGGAGTCCTGACCTCCACTAACCTTCTAGCCTCCGGAAAGGAACATTTCCTCTCAATTTTTACTTTCTGAATCTCGCATTCCTTTTTCCACACTGGACAACTTTTTGAATTTGCTGAATGATCACCCTTACAATTGACGCACAATACAGCATTTGTACAAGACCCATCATGCTTCTTCTGACCACAGTCACGGCAGATCTGACCCCGACAGCTCGACTGGAATGCCCAAAGCGTTGACACTTGAAACATCGCAAAGGGGATGGTACAAAAGGTGAAACTTTCACACGAACATAACCCACTTTGACAAACTCCGGGGGAGGTGACATAGCAAAAGTCAAGAATAGCGTGTTAGTTTCAATTACGTTACTTCCTTTAGAGATTTTGACTCTATGGACCTGTAACACCCCCTGACTTTCCATCTCAGTCCGAGTGTCTGATTCAGCAAGCCCAGCTAGATCAGCACATCTAATCACCCCTTCGAAATAGTTGACAAGGGATGAATAGAAAAACCTTCACTGTGATCTGCATAAGATGAGAACCACCTTCTTTTCAACAACAATCGAGACGCGCTTCTGTCGCACAATTGACAAGATAACTACCTGATCTGAGTCTTTTGATCATTTTGAAACCTTGGAAGAAACCCCTCAAAAACTTACAAATGGCAAAGGAGAAAATCCGAGCTATGGATTCTTTTGGGTCTTTGGCTTCCACCAAAAGGAAGCTGGCCTGTGTTTTTGGATACCCTTTCTCTTTGCTACTCTCTTATTTCCTCATCTGAGTCTGAATCTCTACTTCCTCTCTGTCTTTTGGATTGACTGCTTTGATAACTCATGGGCGTAGGCTCAATGACGGCAGAATTTGACAGTCACCCTAGGAGAGCTGCCGTGCTAGGGAAGGAACAATGGATGGCCCTACGAAGGACATGTGAAGATGAACTCGCAGGGCGTCCATCTGCCTGATACCGTCCCTCAAAACCAGACAGGACTGCTGTAGCGACTCATTAACGCAGAGCCATTCATCTCTCGGCCAGTGTCAGCACCTTAGATTGCGGGTGACTTAGGGCCACCACTCGATAGATCTTAGAAAAAGAAGCATTGAAAAGGAAGACTGGAATAATAGATGAAAGAACAGACTGAAGAACCGGGAAGGAAGAAACAAGACGACATAGAGGCTGCAGATGATGTGGGGAGACTTTATGGTGAAAGAGATAGCGAAAGACATGGTAGGCAGAACAATAGGAAAGACAAGAAAAAGGGGTGGGCACAGGTTGGTCAAGAAACACCCCCGCCACGAGAAGGCGGCCCATGGGGGCTGGATATCGAGTATACTCCCCCAACCCGTTACTTTGGGGTTATCAGATCCATTCCCTGCCAACCCTTACAACAGCAGTGAAACAATATTCTCTCTGAGCCAATCTACGCTATTACATATGAAATTATGAATCACACCCAATTCTCGTAGAAATAAAACCAATCTAAGCACTCCAACACGGACTCCGTGGGCCCCCTTAGGAAATACTAAAACTAGGAAATGGGCAATTTCACAAGGAATGTTTCCACATAGTAATCAGTAGTAATACACATCTCTCAAAAAACAACAACAATAGAACAAAAAAAACTTATCAATTTTTAAACGGTTCACAGTTCTAGCATATTCATACAAGAGAATCGGCTCGCAGCCACAATCCTTCACATTCTAACCCCTCTTTGCACTGTCAATTATAATCATATATCAACAACATGATTTGTTCGCCAAAATTTCCATCCAGCACCCACTCTCATGTGATCTCTTGTCAGATAACCCAGTGTTAATCCTTGTTATGCCAACACAACCCCTACTTCATACAATATTACATGCTACATCCTCCATTTTTATCCTGTCAACTGCTGAGCTACCCGCCTTAAACTTTACCTCACCCTTCTTTCCGACTACTAAAATTCATAATGGGACTGTTTCCCTACACCTAAGATACCTTTCTCCAACCCTATTCTGTCACAAACCCATACATCCCTGCATGTGTGACGACTGTCACTTGCTTTACAAAACTTCTAACCATATGGACTCACTGTCATGTACCAAATGCGTACGTCACCGATACAGTCTGCACGCGCACACAACCGCGTCGAGAACCATGACTCGTAACGAAAGTGAGAAGACACCAATATAAGTTGAATAGTCACGACCGTACTCCAGTATAAACCACTCGACTACCAATTAGCCTTGGCCCTACTGCACAGTTAACCGATTCCAATGCTGTGCAGGTCAACCCCCGAAATCGATAATTTCAACGAACTACTACTATTTACAACTGAAATTGAGCACAATCCCTTTACGATTCACGCAGACACATCTGCACCTGACTCATATTATGATCCTCAACAAAATGCAACCTCATATTACCTTTTTATTGAACCCACTGATATTAAACATGAAATAACCACAACAACATCTACCGTCCATCAACGGTTATTATATCGAACCCACATTGCTAGCCAAGCTGTCACATGACAATCGAACTCAGGAACCACTATGTACACTACTTACAGAATATACAGAAAAGAGGTAACAACACAAACCGCTGACAAGAAGTTTCAATCACAGAACCAAGACGACATCATACCAGACAACCAGTATACGCAACAAACATAATACAACTAAACATAACATGAGACAACTACAGTACAAACTCGCCATAATACAAGACAACATGACGAACAACACCACCATGAACCTAACAAATCACCAACCTGGACAAACAGACGTTCAACCACACCAGTTCTGCAACTGGCTGAAGTGGCTGCCAACAAAAGACGACACCGACTCGGCACAGGCCAAGGGCACCCAAACCCGACGAGGACCTGGCACTAACTATGACTCGAAGTCACTCCTCAACAACTAACGGCGCTGCCGCCGCACCTACAAGGAGTACGTCCACTCCGACGAAACCCAGGGACCGAAGTGAAGCTACCCCAACGCATTCCGCCCTGGTCGGAATCAAGCGAACTCTACTCACAACACAAAACAGCGATTGGTCAGAGCAGCGTATCCCTCCGCAGAGCTGACACGCCCGACCAACGGACTAGTTTTTGCTCGTGCAACAACACGACAATTTACCACAACTCACAGACTTGACACACCAACAACAGCCGATATCCTGCCCGCCTTCTCTGGTGTAGAACCAAAGTACAAAAGGGTAACAATCGGGAACGAAACCAACCTCCCGCTTCCATCCCTTCAACAAGTGAAGATTGGAATTCAAGAATATTGTATGTCTTCTTTCCCCAGCCCCCTACCTAGCCTAACCTTCCACATTAACCAAAACCCCAAATCTTACACACACACGCTCGCACAC
This sequence comes from Conus ventricosus, assembly GCA_018398815.1. Lineage (NCBI taxonomy): Eukaryota > Metazoa > Mollusca > Gastropoda > Neogastropoda > Conidae > Conus > Conus ventricosus. The sequence continues at coordinate 6,341 of JAFLJL010006478.1, forward strand.
ACACACACACACAACACACACACACACACACACACACACACACAAAACACCACACACACACACACACCACACACATATACACATATGCACACGCGCACACTCTCTCTATTTCTGAACTACCATTACTCCAAACACATGGACGGCTGATTTACTACCGCCGATCGGTGACCCCCCCCCCCCCCCCCATCCTGCCTAAGTTTTAACTACAGGTTTAAAACCAACAAAAACTTCTCACTCGATCGGCGTTTACTCACACCCCACCTATAACAATCCAACTCCACACCACTCACTCTGTCCTATTGTTACTTTGATGCACCCCAACATCATTCCAACAACATCACTTTTAAATACATCATTAACCGCAGAATACATTAATCAACCTAGTCTAACTGCCTCACACGACCTTAACGCAGGCACTACATGCAGCCGTGTTTGTGTTGTGTTGTGTTGTGTTGTGTTGTGGTGGTGTGTGGGTGGTGTGGTGTGGTGTGTGGGGGTGTTGTGGTGTGTTGTGGTGGTTGTGGTGTGTTGTGGTGTGTTGTGGTGTGGTGTGGTGTGGTGCGGTGCGGTGTTGGCTTGGCTTGTGTTGCTTGGCTTGGCTTGGCTATTCCGCCATCCCATAATGTCACTGACTTAAGGGCCCAAACACGACAACCATTCAGAGTCACAAACACAAAAGGCATTCAACGTGACAACCACAACCGATTCTAGTGGTCCCTCGGTCACCAAAAGAAACCCCTCAACTATGCCCTGCGCCAAGACGGGTCTAAGCAAACAGAAATCTCAGGCACCATCACAGTCAACACATCAACACCACCCTAAGATTTAGACACCAGTCTCAAAACAAACAATGAAACAACTGACACCCGCCGTACTGACAATCTGACAATTTCACTGGCATGGGATATAACACTAGCCAGCAGCAGCAGAGGTGACCCAACAAATAACACACAATGACATCAGGTAACGCCAACGGCAGCAACAACAATAACAGTCGACTACCACACAAGACCCAATAGCAACACCAACCAAAACAGTAACAACGTAGTCAGAATCTCAGCATCCCAACCTGCACGTAGGAGTCACACTTAGTAATGGTCACACGTAATTAAAAAAAAAACTAGAAAAAACACATCAGTAGCTGCATCAATATTAAACCCAGCAGCGGCAATAAGAGAAAACAATATTAACACCCCTGACACTCCTCTCTTATCAGTACTAACAATCCATCAATAAATATTATTGTTATTAACGTTGCTTAACATCCAGCCGACTACGCAGAGCCACGTTAAGACGACCCACACTGTCTACAAATCGAAAACTTCATTGCACGTGCGTCAACTGGCCCGAAGACGGGCCCCGCCTACCGGAACACAAAATGGGGCACCGGAAACGAGTCAGCGTCTGCGCAATGATTGAAGTAGCAGTATTTGAAAATAGTTGGCGCCACAGGCAATCCCAATCGTTTTCAAAATAAAACCATGGCACCAGTATCCTTAGCCATGTCTCTACACAACAGTGACAGTACCAGCGCTACCGCCAGCCGCCACAGCCATGAGTTTGGCAACCATGCCACTTTGCCAACACATTATCAACACGTCATCACACCCCACCCCTTTCTCTCTACTATCACTTCCCCCCTAACCTTACCCATAATATACCAATAGCGCGACCACAAAAATAATAACCCCTGACGATTCTCCTTTCAAACAAAATAACACAAGTAATTTTAAGTATCACTATAGCAACAGCACTAATAATCTTTTTTTTTTTTTTTTTTTGTTTTTGTTTACATTTTTTAATCACTTTGAATGAAATTACATAACAATTTACATGCATACATATAAACGTACACAAATACATATATACGCACAATGGGTAATTATATCAATACATCATTGGAGAGTAAAACACATCACATTACATCAAAATGTATGTATCCATACGCATGTACACATACACTTATATTTACCCACACATATACATAAACAAACATAACGGCACAGACATTAGGAAAGATCAAACCTTAAAGGGACAGAGAGAGAGAGAGAGAGAGCGAGAGAGAGAGAGAGAGAGAGAGAGAGAGAGAGAGAGAGAGGGTGGATATCGGTTCGTTTGCAGCTATTTTTACATTTGGATTCACGGTTTTACTTTTTCTTTTTTGTTTTTTCCCCCTTTCTTCCCTTTTCCCTTTTTTCTTCCATTTTTTCGTTTTTTTCTTTCCCTTTTTAAATTTTTTTAAAGACCCGCTGTTTACTGTTTTAGTGCGTATTTCTGAATAGCAATTCATATGGCATCCATATTTTATTAAAATCATCCGTTTTCCATGATAATCTGGCATTGTGTTGTTCTATTCTATGTCTTGAAGAAAAGTATCTTTCAAAGGTTATTATGTAGGTATGGACTTTTCAAATTTACATTTATAAATATACATTTTACCCAGAAGTATCAATAAATCAAAAACATAGTCCGTAACTATATCATTTTCTATGCCAAATAATACTATGTTTCGAGTTATACTGATTTTGTACATGTTGTACATTTTGTTTTTAATAATGTTCAAGGTTTCTCCAGAAACGATTTGAGATGTTGCATGTCCAGAATATATGTTCAATACTGTCTTTGAATTCTCTACAGAAATCACAATTATAACTGTTTGAAATATTCATTTCTTTCAGTACAACATTTGTCCCGAGAATTCTATGTACAATACGCATCTGTAGCCATTTCAATTTGACATCTTGTATTTTATGCACTTTTTTAAATACCTCTTTCCACTGAATATCTATCCCTAACTTCTCAGTCACTTTTGACAGGAATTGGGAGGTTTGTTATCATTGATTAAGATGTCATAGAACAACCTCGTACCTTTAGATATGGAATATATTAGTTTCAATGCCCCGGGGATATCATGTACGCAATTGTTTATTCATTTATCTTTGTTAATTTTATATATTTCTTAATGGACATTTTACAGCCATTAAAAGCCAGAAAATGTATATTCATTCCAAATTTTCTATTAAATTCAGTATGTGTTAAGGAAATTTCCGTTGTTGTCAAGAAAATGTGCAACACAGTTGACACCTCTTTGGATCCAATTTTTATGCTTAATCATATTGCCTCCAATTTTAAATTTCTCATTATAAAATACTGGTTCTGAAAGTAGCACTAATAATCTACTAACCCCCCCCCCCCCCCCCCCCCCCCCCCCCCCCCCCGAGCCTAGGACAGATTCCAAAAATTAAGAGAAGACTGGAGTTGACATACAACTCGGGTCATAGATAGGAAGGCCTACCCACTGCCATAATGGACTACACCTACAAACATCTATCTTCTTCTTCACAATTAACCTCTTACGCACACATCTGACACATACGACCAAGACCCTATTTTACAAAAGTCTACAACTCTAGCTCAATGATCGATCACTTCACTTAGAAAACAGCCAAACCTTGCTTCAAACTTACCGAGAACCTTGGACAAAACAACAACGTAGGGAGGCGCCACACACTGACTACACCCCTACACATACATTACGTGGCGTCACCAGAATCGCACCTTGATCTGAATTGTGACCCACTTTACGGCTGGGCTTGGGCTTGGGCTTGGCTTTATTCACACACACACTGTGGCGCCACCAGTCACGTCCATCCACAACCACACACCGGTATCTCACTTCTTCACTGACCCACACTACCCTGCTACGACCCTGAGAACCTTAACCTATGCTAAAGCACCAGTTGCGGTATATCACTGCGACTAGGGACGCAGAGATAGCCCGCACACGTGGTGGCTAACTACTAGGGACAAGGACTAACCCAAGGGACTCTAATCTCTAAACTACTACTACACCCCCCCTCTCCCCAGGACCCACCCTCTCTTTGACCCGGGACTACTACCTCACCGGTAACTGCGTCCCTAAGGGAGCAACGACAAGTACCCTAGACCGTGCTGGCCACTACGTCCCAAAAGGAGGCAGTAGCTAACACCCTTAACTCTAACCGCCTAACACTACACCCTTCCTACCACAACCATGTGACAACCCATCCCGGCCCGGAGAGCTCCAGTCCTCGGCGCTGTACGTGGCCCTTCACAGGCCGACACCTCCCCGAAGACTCTGCACCCCGCGCTGACCGTGGCCTCCCACATTCCGACTCCCCGAAGACTCTACACCCGGCGGCGACCGTGGCTCCTCACAGTCTGACTCCTTCCCCGCGCTGGGCACGACACCTAACGCACACACACACCAGACGCCCTCTCGACGAGTCCGGGCTCGAAGGACGCCTCCTCCTCTGAAGCCCCGCCGGACACTGAGGCTGAGGGAAGGCCTGGTGCAGCGCCCTCTCACAGACGCCCTAACAGGGAAGAGCAACAGGTGGCTGGATAACTCCCTGAATAACCCCGTTAGCGGAGGAGAGCTGCCTCACAGACGGCAGACGGCCCGGATGGTCTCCCTCTCCCGGGAAAGCAGCAGGCAACGGGAAACCGCCGCTCACCTGCCGGCACGCGGCAGTAGACTGCGGTGGTCCTGGCCCCAGCGTCAGGACGGACCAGGATACCTGCTGACACAACTGTAGGCCACTACTGTAATGTTGCTACTACCCAAGTCATCATAAGCTTTAATCCTCCATCTCCCATTGCCTACTTCCCACTCGGACATGTGTGACCCTTTGGATTTCGAGTATAGTAGTTAGTTAGTTAGTGTTTATAGGGTCCAACGGACTACTATGAGCCAAATCAGGACCTCAGCTATCATATCTAAGTCTCTAAATACAAATATCCACACTAGTATTAACACATCGTTTAAAATTTATGAGGACAAGAAACCACACTATATTGTTAAAAA
>JAFLJL010006479.1:2500-11007 GCA_018398815.1 Conus ventricosus
AACGACTCATTCGACCTCTGTGAAAAAATGTTTTGGTCATTGCGGTACTCTTTTCGCTCACAAAACCATCCACAAGCTAACATGGACATCCCCCGACGGCAAGACAAAGAACCAAATTGATCACATCATTATCAACGGAAAATGGAGGCGCTCCCTACAAGATGTACGTGTGATGCAAACGCAGATGTTGGTATGACCATGAACTACTGGTAGGGGAAACTGACCCTAAAACGAGGAAGGCAAAAGTTGGGGACAGTCGGAACCTGCGCTTTGATTTTCCAAGCTAAAAGATCCAACAACAAAGAAAAAAATTCTGCGTCACCCTGAAAAATCGCTTAAAGCGTCCTCCAAGATAAAACAGCACTGACCTAGACAGTTTTCAAAAAGGTTTATAACCGAAACAGCAAAAGGGGACAATGGGTTATAGGAAAAGTGTGAAATCTGAGTGGATAACTGCCAACACAGGGAAAACCATTGAGGAGAGAAAACAGATCAAGAAGAAACTGCTAGATGCCAAGTCACTCAGGCTAAAGGAAAGAATAGCAACCCAGCACAGAGAGAAAGACAAAGAAGTGAAGTTTCTGCAAGGAAAGATAAACGTCTCTATGGGGAGAGACTTGCTGAAGAAGCTGAGGCAGCAGCAGAGATGAAGGATATGAAGACAGTGTATAGAACCACCAAGAGGCTGCGGGGAGACAGAGGACAGAACCAAGACATACCAGTTAAGGCAGAGGACGGAACACCTATCACAAAAAGAATGTGCCAAGCCCCCGAGAGGTGGAGAGAGCACTTCCAGAGGATCCAAACCCGCCCTGATCCCCCAAACCCACAGCTGACATTCCCTATGGCAGAGGGGGACCTGGACGTCAACAGGGGAGACATCACGAAAGATGAGGTCAAGGAAGCCATCCGCAAGCTGAAGAATGGCAAAGCCCCAGGAGAAGAGGTGTATGCCCCGAGATGCTGAAGGCAGAAGAACGGGACACACCTCATATCCTCCAACGAAATCCTGCAGGACATATGGAACCAGGAGACAACCCCAGCTGACTGGAGAACTGTACCATCATCAAATTACCAAAGAAAGGAGATCGAGAATGAAACAATTGGAGAGGCCCTCACCCTACTAACAATCACCAGCACAAGTCTTCAGTCGCATCTTACTCCAGCGTATAAAGAAAGCGGTAGATGACCTACTTCGTCAAGGGGCAGGCAGGGTTAGAGCGGGGAGATCATGCATTGATCACATTTTCGTCTTACGCCAGATCCTCGAGCAGTCCCATGAATGGAACAGCCCAACTTACGTGGTTTTCATTGATTTCGAGAAAGCCTTTGACAGTTGCACCGCGCTTCTCTCTGGAAGATCCTCGACACTACGGCATTCCCCAGAAAATGGGCAACATCATCCAGTCCCTGTAGAGAGCTTTTATGTCGCATCATCCACAAAAACCAGCTGACGGAACCATTCAAGGTGGCAAACCCGGGGTGAAACAAGGCTGCATACTGTCACCAATTTCCCCTTCTCCTTGGGCCCTCGACCCGGTTGATGCGAAACGTCACCCAGGGAAAGCAACGGGGAATCCGGTGGGCGTTGACCTCAGTCTTGGAGACATTGACTACGCAGATGACCTGGACTGCTGTCACACAAGCATCAGGACGCCCAGCAGAAGACGGAAAGCCTCAGCGAGATTAGCCAGCACCATTGGGCTGAAGGTCAAAGAAGGAAGACGCAGGGCATGAGGAAAAATGCCACAAACAACAACCCCATCACCGCTAACGGGCAAACCACTTGATGATGTTCAGGAATTTGTATACCTGGGGAGCAAGATGACCACAGACGGCGACTGCAACCAGGAGATCAACGCCAGAATCAGCAAAGCCAACCAAACTTTGCATGCTTAGGGCCCATCTGGAGAAACCACCGTCCTCAGCATCCAAACGAAGATTCGACTCTTTTAAGAGCAATGTCCTCAGCGTCCCCCTGTAAGGCTCAGAGTGGGTGGAAGACGACCGTCGCCATCGAGAAAAAGCTGGAAGTGTTTCCCGAACAAAAAGTCTGCGACGTATCCTCAGGATCTTCTGGCCGAACATCATCTCAAACGAAGAACTGAGGACTAGAACAGAGTCTCCACATACAGGACACCATCCAGGCGCGTCGATGGAGATGGCTAGGGCATGTCTGTCGCATGCCACCCAGCTCACTCCCCAGAACAGCCCTGCACTGGACCCCCCAAGGTAAAAGAAAACGGGGGCGACCGAAGGAAACCTGCGCAGGACAATAGAAAGAGAGCTGAAAAAGGGAAAGGACTGACTCTCAACCACAGCCCCCAGAGCAGCCGCAGACAGAGCCAGAAAGGAGATCTCTTTGGCCCTAGCCTCAAGCGCCAGCAGGCCGGAGAGGACTGATGATGATGATGATATATAATAAAATATATATATATATACACAAAACACACACACACACGGAGACGCGCGCGCGCGCGCGCACAACACACCACACACACAACAACACACACACACACACCGCACGCACGCACGCACGCACGCACGTTCTGTGCCACTAGCTAACGCTGCTGTCATTACACTGCTACTGCTAAGGCCACTTGTACCCCTGAACTTACCCCTACCACTGGAATACTTCTTTTGTGCTACTTCTTCTCTTACCATTACTACTCCCCAAATTGGCGGTTGCTTCTCTTTGCTCTTTCTGCACTGTGTGTCTTTGATAAGAGCTGTAAGTTCCTCCAATCAAGCGACTGATGTCAACAGACTGAGTGAGACGGTCTTATCTCTTCACGCTGTGACTGTCTTGACAAAAAAAAAAATTGTCTTCTTCGAGACTTCGATCTGTGCCCCTTTTCCCTCGTGGCTTGCCTTCAACTGACCATTCCCTCATTCATCAGTCACCTCGCCCCCAACTAAACCGTCTCTTCCCCCCCCCCCCCCCCCCATCCCAGCCAAGACAGAAACCCCCGTCATTTTAACGCCACCCCCCTCCCCCTTTTCCCCTCCCTTTCCCCCTCCCCTTCCCCCCTTTTCCCCATCCCCCTTTTCCCCTCCTTCACCCCCTTCCTGTTTCCTTTTCCCTCCCTCCCTTTTCCCCCCCCACCCCCCTTTTACTCCCTCGCCGCCGTTTTAACGCTAATAGTTTTGCCAAATGAGCGCATTGTGTGCATACTTAGCATTCACAAAACCTGCGGTCTAAAAAGCGAAAAGCGTTTACCACCAGGGTGGCGGAAAAAAATTGAGGGGGGAGGGGGGGGGGAGGGGGGACTGAAAGACTGGGTCGGAAGGGGGTGGGGGAAAGGGGGGGTGGAGGACAGGGTTGGACTGAAAGAGAGGGTGGGGTGGGTGAGAGAAGGGGTGGGGCTGGGTACTCATTAGATCGACGTGTCAGACCGAGAGAGTCGTCAAACCCGCGGGTTTTCCCAAAGAGCAAACCCCACCCCCACCCCCACCCCTTCTTTCTTCTTTTTTTTTTATATTTCTGTCTGTATGTTCGTTCTTTCTTCCTTCTCTCCGCCCTTCCTTCCTTCCTTCTTTCCTTCCTTTTCCCCCCCCTCCCCTCTCCCTCTCCCAACCTCTTCCCCATCTACGCCCCCACCCACCCCCCGGTGCCTCCCTCCCGTTTGCGGAGGCGGGGGCTGAGGAAGGGAGCGAGGAGCGGGGTAGACTGGATGTCTCCGTGACTGAACCAGTGAATGGCTGCGGAGCTTTACGTTGTCAGCATGGGACAGTGCCCCCTGTGTCACCAGCTCCACAGGAGAGGCACAGAGTTGAGTTCGAACGTTGAGAGAGGGTGGGGAGAGGGAGGGGTAAGTGTGGAGGTGAGGGGTGTGGAGGTTGGGCGAAAGACATGGAAGAGTGGAGGAGCAGGAGGGGTAAGGAGGTGGGTGGTGGCGGACTTGAAGAATGGCACATGAAGGTGCCTGAATTCATATGCAAACTTATATGTATATATGTATGTATGTATGTGTGTATGTATGTATGTATGATGTATGTATGTATGTATGTATATATGTATGTATGTATGTATAGTACAGCAAGGGCAGGTGCGACCATTGTTAAGAAACTGTGCTCATTCTGAAGACATTACGTCCACCAGCACTCGGAACAAACAGAAAGAAATCCATGACTTGATGACTTCTCACTGCTTTTCTGAAGCTTCTTTTCCTGCTTCTCCCATAACCAAATCCACCACTGTTGACTACGTCCCTACACCAGAACGTGCAGCTGTTCTCCCTCCAGCCACTTTCTTCCAGCTCCTGGTGTGGACGCTTCCATCATTTCAGGCCATTTCATGGCATCAGGACTTCCCAACTGTCACCCATGCGAGTTAGAATGATAATATGAACATGCGTCTGACTGATTTTGCGTAGTCAGTTATTCTGCAAATGGATTTCCAGCCTTATACCCTTCAGAAGTTTAAGCCTTGGAGTCTCTCTGTTGCAGAAACGACATCGTCATCAAAACCAGCAGATAAAGGTGAAGTGGCGGTTGTGTGGGTTAGAAACCTGTTTACACAGGAAATCTTCGGCAGCTTAACAACACCAACAGTTATCAAAAGGTGGATACACCCATTCTCCCTGAAGACCAAAAAAAAAAGAAGAAAAAAAAGTTTAAAAAAAAATATAGCAAGAAACATCAAATTCTACTCTTCAAAGGCTTTCTACATCCCAAAACAATTTCCCCATCAAAGTTCAAACTAGAGTTTAGTTTCATTTTTTTGTCTCAAATCCACAACAACGAACACCCTTGATGGACCTAGTGTTTTGCCCAGCAGCTGCCTAACAGAACACGTCTATGATTACCTGAACACCTCCCTGCAACCTGCATTTCAACATCTGCCTACTTTTATCGGAGACACGACCCATGCCCTCAGTCTGATGACGTGACATACCTATATACCAACACCCCCATGCAGACGGGTCGGAGGCCCACCAGTTCTTTGTTACTAAAGGGAAAACCCATTTGTCTCAACCACCAGGGCGATACGCTTCACCAGATTTGGTCTTGCAACAACACTACTCCGGAAAGGTGGTGTGATCACGCCTGAAAGACACACAAAGGGGAAATAAACCCAAGCGATTGGCAGAAGAAAGCCGCAGATGATAGACCAGTGCAGCCTCCCAGGCAAACACAAAGCTTGGTATCTGCAGGCCATCTGATCCTGAGGATCGTGGTCTTAGTATTGGCAGGTGTGATTAACGTCCTATCAGGTGTAGGGTCTTGAGGACATGTTATCCAGAGGCTGATCCTTTTGACGATGAAAATGAAGAAGACGAGTTTATAAGAGTTGTCGGTGTCTCTGTCTCCCTGCCTGTTAGTCGGTTGGTCAGTGAATTGTTGGTTCATCCTTGTGGTGCAGTATTCACATCTGGTTGTACGTATTATAGTGGCTCATGCCGTCTTTTTCCTTCGTGGTGGAAATGTTACGGTGGTAGATGTGGCCTGCCCTTTATATTCCGTTCAGGTCCTTCTCAGAGTCAATATGCATCTGCATGATAAGGCAGTTCGGATAAAATGCATCAACTGGGTACCCCCCCCCCTCCCCCCTCGTCCTTCCGGGTTGAAGCCAGAGGACAGAGGTGAAACAAGGGGATTCAGTCTAGTGCGGAGCAGTCGGGGATTCCTTATGTCTCTTTCGTTCTTGGCCAGTCCTTTTCATTACATAGCGGTTAACATCAACCGTCCATACCACAGGATGGGAGGGTCGTACAAGAGCTTCATGGGCTACATCTTGAGGAACGATGGGCTAGATGAAGACCTGAACATTAAGTTGTGGGTTCTCCAACACACCCCACAGCGGCGACACTGTGTCGGCAAGGGTCGGGCACTCTCTGAAGACATGTTGGAGTATGAGGTCACGTACGCATGTACGTTTGGTGATCATGAGGGCATTCCATGCAACACTCTATTAGTAACGTCCATTCCATGCAACACTCCTATTAGTAACCTCCATTCCATACAACACTCTATTAGTAACCTCCATTCCATACAACACTCTATCAGTAACCTCCATTCCATGCAACACTGTTAGTAACCTCCATTCCATGCAACACTCATCAGCAACCTCCATTGCATATAACACTCTATTAGTAACCTCCATTCCAAACAACACTCTATCAGTAACCTCCATTCCATACAACACTGTATTAGTAACCTCCATTCCATGCAACACTCTATTAGTAACCTCCATTCCATGCAACACTCTATCAGTAACCTCCATCCATACAACACTCTATCAGTAACCTCCATTCCATACAACACTCTGTTAGTAACCTCCATTCCATGCAACACTCTGTTAGTAACCTCCATTCCATACAACACTCTATCATAACCTACTTCCATACAACACTCTATCAGTAACCTCCATTCCATACAACACTCTATCAATAACCTCCATTCCATACAACACTCTGTTAGTAACCTCCATTCCATGCAACACTCTGTTAGTAACCTCCATTCCATACAACACTCTATTAGTAACCTCCATTCCATATAAGACTCTATTAGTAACATCCATTCCATACAACACTCTGTCAGTAACCTCCATCCATACAGCACTCTATCAGTAACCTCCATTCCATACAACACTCTATCAGTAACCTCCATTCCATACAACACTCTATCAGTAACCTCCATTCCGTACAACACTCTATTAGTAACCTCCATTCCATACAACACTCTATCAGTACCTCCATTCCATACAACACTCTATCAGTAACCTCCATTCCATACAACACTCTATTAGTAACCTCCATTCCATGCAACACTCTATCAGTAACCTCCATTCCATACAACACTCTGTCAGTAACCTCCATTCCATACAACACTCTCTCAGTAACCTCCGTTCCATACAACATTCTGTTAGTAACCTCCATCCATCAACACTCTATCAGTAACCTCCATTCCATACAACACTCAATTAGTAACCTCCATTCCATACAACACTCTGTTAGTAACCTCCATTCAAACAACACTCTATAGTAACCTCCATTCCATACAACACCTATTAGTAACCTCCATTCCATACAACACTCTATTAGTAAAATCAAATCCATGCAACACTCTATCAGTAACCTCCATTCCATGCAACACTCTATCAGTAACCTCCATTCCATGCAACACTATTCGTAACCTCCATTCCATACAACACTCTATTAGTAACCTCCATTCCATGCAACACTCTGATAGTAACCTCCATTCCATGCAACACTCTATCAGTAACCTCCATTCCGTACAACACTCTATCAGTAACCTCCATTCCATACAACACTCTATTAGTAACCTCCATTCCATGCAACACTCTATTAGTAACCTCCATTCCATACAACACTCTATCAGTAACCTCCATTCCGTACAACACTCTGTTAGTAACCTCCATTCCATACAACACTCTATCAGTAACCTCCATTCCATACAACACTCTATTAGTAACCTCCATTCCATGCAACACTCTGTTAGTAACCTCCATTCCATGCAACACTCTATCAGTAACCTCCATCCGTACAACACTCTGTTAGTAACCTCCATTCCATACAACACTCTATCAGTAACCTCCATTCCATACAACACTCTATTAGTAACCTCCATTCCATGCAACACTCTGTTAGTAACCTCCATTCCATGCAACACTCTATCAGTAACCTCCATTCCATGCAACACTCTCTAGTAACCTCCATTCCATGCAACATCTCTATCAGTAACCTCCATTCCATGCAACACCTGTCAGTAACCTCCATTCCATGCAACACTCTGTTAGTAACCTCCATTCCATGCAACACTCTATCATAACCTCCATTCCATGCAACACTCTATCAGTAACCTCCATTCCATGCAACACTCTGTTAGTAACCTCCATTCCATGCAACACTCTATTAGTAACCTCCATTCCATGCAACACTCTATAGTAACCTCCATTCCATGCAACACTCTATAGTAACCTCCATTCCATGCAACACTCTATTAGTAACCTCCATTCCATGCAACACTCTATCAGTAACCTCCATTCCATACAACACTCTATCATAACCTCCATCCATGCAACACTCTATCAGTAACCTCCATTCCATACAACACTCTGTTAGTAACCTCCATTCCATGCAACACTCTATTAGTAACCTCCATTCCATACAACCTCTATCAATAACCTCCCTTCCATGCAACACCATCAGTAACCCCATTCCATGCAACACTCTATCAGTAACCTCCATTCCATACAACACTCTATTAGTAACCTCAAATCCATGCAACACTCTATTAGTACCTCCAATTCCAATACAACATTATATAACCCCACCATGCAAAAACTCTACGAACCCCATTCCATAAACACTCTTTAGTAACCCCCATTCCTGCAACCTCTATCAGTAACCCCCCTTCCAGCAACACTCTATCACTAACCCCCATTCCAACAACACTCATTAGTAACCTCCCCTTCCATACCCAAAACTCTATATAAAATCAAAATCCATGCAACACCTATCAAACCTCCATTTCATGCAACC
>JAFLJL010006480.1:0-10506 GCA_018398815.1 Conus ventricosus
AAATCCCCCCGATGTAGTGAGTATGCAGATGATATGCCATTTGGATTAATACTTCAAAAGGAAAGACCGAATAAAAGGGCAGTAAAATTTGTGACAATGATAAAGGAAATTGGACAGATTGTTGCTTACATGAAAGAGTATCGAATTACTGGGAAAAAAACTTGTTTAAGGGTTTTTAAAAAGGGGGAAAAAACCCAAAAAGTTTGCCAACCTTAACCTTTGATGCAATTTTCTACAATTAAGCAAACAGTCAAATTCTTAGGATTTTTTTTAACCCCGGGCTGAACGGAAAAAGCATATTGAAAATTTGTTAGATAAAGCGGAAAAGAAAAATTTTGCTCAAAATTATATTTGTAAACCGGGGTCAAGACTGTACTGCATTTTTACATTTAATACATCGTTATACGATCAAAAAAAATAAAGAACGGGAAATTTTAATTTCCTTTTAAACTCCAAAAAAAAAAAAAAGCTTAGATGTAAAGCCAAAATTTTAGCTTTGGTTTTCCAGGCACCAAACCATAAAAATCTATAGGGACAAACTTTTACCCTAAGAACAACAACTTGGATGGCCCCCAAATGCGTTGTAAGAGGCATACGTAAAAAAACTCTGCTACTGATGAAATTCTTATGGTTCCAAAAAGGAATACCCCAAAAAGGTCTAAAAAATATATCGACATAGGCCGATTGAAATTTCACTTGTGAGTTATTCAAAGTGATTGATATTGGTGAAATTTCGGAGGTTCCCATTTTTCCCTCAAATGCCCCCATGGGACCCCAAACGAAAAAATTGTGAAATAATACTTAAAGAAAGAGAAAATGTAATATTTAGTAAATGAAGTTCGAGAACACCCGAAAAGATTTTTCCAAATCATTTACAGAGGTTCAATAATGAAAACGCGCAGGGGTGCGGAATAACTATACCATCCTTAAATGGCAAAAGTCTTTCTACTAGGCGAGTTTTTTCAATTTTACAAAAGCAAATCTTTAAAAACCCTTTTTTTATCACCCCCTATTGCCCCCGGAAGGGAAGCACGTTGGTATGGCGCGCACAGCGTTGCAGGAAATTGGGACGCGGGCGTTTGCGGCGGGGATGTGTGAGCATGTTAGGTAGCCATCATGAAAAAAAGAACAAGTACAAGTGAATGAGACCATGGAAAAGTACACAAGAACTTGAATGAGTGGAACCCCTTTTTTCACACGATAATTTGGCACGTAAAAATGGTGACGTGTAAAATTGGATTGAATTTTTGGGGTAAATAACTTCTCTGAAGAAGCCCACCCCTGTGTTCATGCATCATAGGGGCCCATACGTTTTGGAGAATTATAACTTTCGCCTGTGTGCCTGTCCTTTAATTTTCCCCTGTGTGCGAAATAAAATTTAAACCTTTTCGTTTGCGATATACAACTCCCCCGTTCGCCTGTGTGCGATTTGGCAGTACCATTCCACCTGTGTGGGTACATGCTCAAGTTTAAAACCCCAAACTAAGCAGCCAGTCATTCAGGGGCACGGGAGAAGAGGTCGCCCCCTAAAATAAAGGAAAAAAGTCGGAGGCTTGATGCCGCATAAAACAAAGGGAGACAGATTTTCTAACTGGAAGAGGCTATTCAAAAGTTTACCCCCAAAAAACTTCGGAAAAGACCGGATCACGTCAGGCACCCGGGGCACTAAACGGCCATTCTCTCTCTGAGGGGAGGGAGAAAAAACTGGGTCATGGTCCACCGGGCGATACGGGCCAGGGAAAGGTAAAACACCCGGGTTTAAAAAAACTGCTAATGCCACTCTGAGCAATGAGGACTCTGAGTCATCGCGATGGAAAAATTATGATGATGTGGGATACTTTTCCCCAGATTGTAAAGATATGATTGTTAAAGGAGATAGAACAAGACCTGGACAAAAAAGAGAAAACACTGAAAAAGTGCTGACTCAAGGGCTGAGATCATTAAAAAAATTTTTTGAAAGGGGGTTTTCTGAAAAAAAATTTTAAAAGAAAGGCTTGATAAATCCCAAACGCCCAACAACCCCCCCAAGTTTAGGTGCCCAAAGGAATACAAAATCGGGAAGGTTTTCCACCCTGTCAAACGGGCGATTTAAGATGGCTTCATGCAAGAGCCATTGTCAAAGCCACAGCAGCACTGGCACAGAGCCTCACTATACTCAAAGCATACGCAAAAAAAAATTGACTGATGCAGACACAAACCCCTTGTCAGATCAAATGTGATCCCCGGCCTTGTTGGGTCAGTATGTCAGGCTATCAGTAAAATGCAGACAGGTCTGCGCCCCCCCCCCCAGACAGCTGACGGGATTGTGCAGTGGGGTTCCCATTACGGTCAGCCTTTGGAAAAAAAACTGATGTTTCCCCACAAGGAGAAAAAAGAGCTAACAGACTGTACGTGGCAGGCCCCCAATCGTTATCACCCCATTATGACAAAGAAACGAAAAGACCTGGCAGAAAGCCAACAACAAAGAAAAACGTTTTTTTTTAGGCCCGCCCAAGGGCCATCAAAAATTCCCGGGGGGAACAGAAACGAAAGACAGTTTTACCAGAAAAACCCCAAGTCTGGTCACTTTTGGAGGGCCCAGGTGAGACCACACCCCCTCACTGGGATGAAATAGACAGGAGGCTTACTTTTTAAAGTGGTAGGCTTACCAAAATATTTTGAAGATGGGAAAATTTGACAAAAGACCCTGAAATTTTAGAAAAGAAAAAGGCGGACCCTTTAATTTGATTGTGATTTTGGCCAAATAAACGGATTACACTTTCCGCCTGATTTAAATGCATCAAAAAAGAAATTATTACAAAGAAATACAGAAACTTTCCCAAAAAGGTTGTTTTAAAAGGGTCGGGGCAAAGCGGCTTTTTTGGCACCAGTTTTTGTTCTTCCGAAGAAAGATGGAACCAAAAATGATTGAACTTAAAAAACAAAAACAAGATATTTTTTATTATCATTTCAAAAGGGAAACCTGCATACTGCTCAAAACTATGCCCCCCCAAAACGTTTCATGGTTTTCAATTGACTTAAGGATGATACAAATCAGTATCAGTCAAGGGAAACAGAAATTCTCAGATTTGGTGGGAGGCCACTTGCAGTTTAACTGTCTGCCTAAGGGGCGGGCCTTGCACCACAAAAAACACCAAGCTTTTAAAACCTGTGTTTCCCACCTGAGAGGGGAAGCACTTTCCTAGTTTTTTTTGGATGTTTCATTTTGTTTGCAGAGACAGAATGTCAAAGGCCTCTAAGATTTAACACAGGAAACTTCAAGGTCTCGGGATTTACACCACCCCCAAAAATCATACTAGAACCCATTTTGGCGCTTTAAAGGGGGGGGATCATCATTGACTCTGAGTAAATGACAGAAATTTTTTAACACCTAAAGGAGAAGAGACATGGTTTCGATTTGCCTGCAGCTATCAAGAAAGATACTGGTGCGGGGTGTGGCAAGAGTGATTGGAAGTAGTGGCTTCCTTTCCCCAGCGGGATGTAGGGCCCCTTTTCATTTAACAGCTGGGAAAGAAAAAAGACGCACTGTTGCTGAATGCAGGGAAATTTTTGACAGACCATGACTTTGCCCCTCTTGCCAAAAGAGAACAAAATTTGGTGGATCCCAAACATTGAACTGTTTAAAAATGTTATTCCCCAAAACGGGCCTGATGCACCCTGACCTGGGATGCTCAAAAACTGGATGGGGTTGTGCATGGAACAGTCAAAACGGGGGAAAGGGCTCCCGAAAAAAAGATTTTCACATCAACTATCGGGAACTTACGGCAGCATTTTTTGCTTTGAAATTTCCCTAAATCGGGTTTTGGGGTGACAGTCCGTATCATGATAACAACACAATGTGTTGCTGATCAATCATATGGGAACAAAATTTCCGATTCTGTAATTTGAGACAAGAATAGGAACGTGCATTGACAATCACTATGGTTGAGTCTGTTTATATTCCAGGTAAGGAAAACACGCAGCAATGAGGAGTCAAGGAAAATAAACCTGGATGCAGAAGGGGAAATTTTTAAAAAGAGAAACGCACAAAGCATTGATACAATTGCTATGAATCCGGCATTAATCTCTTTTGCCCCAGTTTTAACAACCAAAGCGCGCTATGTTTCTTACAACCGACCCCAAACGCCCATCAGTAGTGCATTTCTTCCCCCTTTGGAGTAACCTTCAATTTTATGCCCTTTCCCCCCTTTAAACACGACCCGCCCGTGTTGGGGGGGGTGAAGAGAGGGGGATGGGGGAGTGGTGGGCCCCCTGCCCAAAACAAGTGGTGGCCTCGCTGACAAGCTGTGACACAAACCCAGTACTGCTACCCTCACGAACACCACCTTCCCCTCCCACCGCAAAAGGGAGAACCCACCCCCTTCCCCCGCCTCAACGATGGATGCAAATACAGGGGGCGGTACCCGAGGGAAGGCGTTCCAACCAGGCGCAGCGCTAATCGTCAGTTTTTGGCGCCCCCCACACCGCAGTGTAAAACACCTACATTGCCCAAATGGGAAACAGTACGCACAAAGAAGTATCCCCCATGATTGGGGCCCGGGCAATGGGCAGGCATAACTTTCTCGCCGAACTTTTTTGTGCCCGGAGCAAGCCCCATGCTATAAACCCGGGGCGCTGCATTTGGGTTATCTGCCATTTTGAAAGGATTTTTTAGTGGCAGCATCCCGTTATTGCAAAAATTGTGAAAGGGGCATTTGAACAAGGGTTTTCCCTTTCCCAAAAAAAGGACCTTTTAAAACAAATTAGGGTTTTAGTTTTTTTAAATTTCTTTTTTTTAAAATTATTGTTTTTTTTAAAAATATTTTTTTTTTAAAACGTATTAAAAAATTAGATTGTTAAATTCACAAATTTTTAGGATTGAAAACAAAAAAGAAAACTTCAAAAAGGGATAGGGGATTAAAGAAAAAATTTTGGGCCCTGCCCCTTAACTTTTGAAAACAAGGTTGAATAAAAGAGTTATTTGTAAAAATGTGTGGGGAACAAATTCCCGGATTGAAAACAACGCCAGGAAAACACAAACCCAGAATGGCCAATTTTCCAAAAGATGAAAAAGGCCAGGACCGGACTTTTTTTGGCCCAGGTTTTTCCCGGGCCCCTACAAAACAGTAAAAATTCAAAAAGAACAAAAAACGCGGGTAGAGTGCGGGGTGTGAAAGAGTTATGGCCTCAAGGCATTGGACACAGCCCAAGGGGCCAAAATGCAAATGGACACTAGCAAAAAGGGGGGCAAACGGGAAACCATTTTCGGGTTGGCCCATGTTTTTCAAAAAGTCCCCTGGCAACTATGAATTTTTGGGGGAAAAAAAGGAAAGACGCCCGGGGTAGTAAAAAGGAAAAACGGGGGTGAAATCTGTTCATCCCCTTTTTTAGAAAAGGGATTGAAGTTATCATCGGGTTTTAAAAAGGGGTTACGGGGAATCCAATTTTTTTCAAACGAAAGACCCATCCATAAAGGAAAAAACTTTTTCACAAAAAGTACTAACAAACAAGAAAAGCAGGTTATTGGACAACTCATCGTCTATGAACGTTTTTCGGGATATTTAAATAAACCCCCCCCGCCCGCATAAGCGGGGAGGGAAAAAAGGGCGTTTTTTCAGTCTCTTTGGGGGACTCCCTGCTACTTTTCTCCTTTTATTTAAGGGTCCCTTCCCCTTCTTACTACAATCTTTGCAAAACGGGGGGCAGATTGGCAAAGAAAGGAATTTCCCCCATTTTATTCCCCAAATGGGGAAATTTGGGAAACCTTTTCCGGACCAACAATTTACCCCCCGCCGCCCCACAAATTAAAAAACCTCTTCAGGGGGAAGGTTCTATCTTTACGGCTCAAGGAAGGGTTTTTTAAAACTTTATCACCCGGGTGGGGACGCTGTTTCATGGGGGGGTTGACCGGAAAAAAAGGGCGCCGCCCTCCTTTTGGAAGCTTGTTTTGGGCTTGAAATCCCCCGGCATCAGTAAAAAACTTGTCCTTTCAACCCTGCAAAGAGAATGAACGAAGAAGCCTGGTAGTTTGTAATAAGTTTTACCCCGAGCTGGCTGGACTTTTTCAGGCCACGTGCTTCCCATCTATGGCTCCAACGGGGGGGGAAAGGGGTTTTTCCAACTCTGGGTACCAATCTTTTGCAATTTTTTCTCCACCTGTTCAGTGGTGGGGCACCTGAGGGGGCTCGTCCACGATTTTTCAACGAGGCCTTAACTTCCTGAGACTTGCGAGCTGTTGTTGGCACCCCCCTCTACTGTATGTTTTTTTGTATGTGGTTTTTCCCGAGGGGTAGGTGCCGCAAGTCAGTGCCACCCTTTAGTCCAGGGTGCAGATTGGGGGAAGTTGGGGCTAGGGTTGGTCAACCTGGGGCTCAGCCTCTACAAGTTCGTCAAACTGGCTGGTGGCATCCTCATGAAGTGATGGGAAGCACGTGGGGCTTCATTCCTCAGTCCCCATCAATGGGCAACAGTCCAAACCCATCTTCTCACGATCCACCTCGGGCCCCCACGCCTTGCCCTCCCTTTTCTCCCTTTTTCTAAAAACTTATTTAGTTGAAAAGGTTGTGGTTTGCTGTTGAATGAGTTCAGCTATCATATGGACCTTTTATCATCCATGAGGAGACATTATGGTTGAAGACCAAGAACAAGGGTGAGAAGTCTTCGCACGGGTACCCACTCTACGAGATCCAGATGATTTTTTCCCCATTTTATTAAAAAAAACCATTTTTCCGCTGGGGGTCCTCTACAAAATCCAAAAATACTCCCCGACATCCTAAATAAAGAGATCATCCCAGATACAAACCTTGTCCCTTTTTGAATACTTTTAAAATTTCGAATGCATCGCTTCATCCTTTCATTTCCCTGCAACAAACGGGTATAGACGCTCCAGTCCTTTTTTTTCCCCCCTCTTTCCGTTTTTAGCTGCAGCGGATGTGAGTTGCCAGGATGCCCCGAGGATGCAGAGAGGATACAGCGGACGTTTAAACGGATGATAACGGACATAGAACGTTTGTTGCTCGTATATGTCGTGGATTGACATCGTACACGGCGGAAAGTTCATCCGTTCTAAAAGTTTTGTGCAGCTCAAAACTTTTTGCGCGGATGAAATCACAGTGGACGGATGCTCGATGGATAGAGCGTATGAAATACGTATGCAATGAGTACACAACGGATGCATGGCGTTTTCCAACGGATGGCAAGATATTTTTTACGTTTACATCCTCTTTGCATCCGTAAGTGCAGTGGGACCGGGGCCTAACCAGTACACAGCACACTCCACCAGGGCTGCAAGCGCCCAGGCTGGAGTTTCATTGAAAACAATATTGAAAGCAGCGGGCTGGACAAATGAAAAGACATTCTGTAAATACTATAAGAGACAGAACAGTGCCAGTTTCAGCCAGAAGGTACTTGATGCTATGTGAACAGTAAATGAAAATGATGAAGGATCATTGTGAATAAATGTGTTTGGCATACATGTCTGACCTGTGATGTTTATATTGGCCACTATCCTTACTTTCTCTAAAGTCTCAACGTAGCTTCCCTTCCGGGAG
The DNA here is from genome assembly GCA_018398815.1 of Conus ventricosus. Lineage (NCBI taxonomy): Eukaryota > Metazoa > Mollusca > Gastropoda > Neogastropoda > Conidae > Conus > Conus ventricosus. Next base: position 7,530 of record JAFLJL010006480.1, read on the forward strand.
CAATAGGCGAGTGATAATTAGAAAATTAAACTAGACCTACGCTAGGAGGTTGCAGTTTAATTGAAATTATTACGAGCCTATTGTGGAGGAAGGAGAAGTTACGTCCCTCCCAATTAGTGTTCGTAGTAATAATCAATTTTACTGTCCTCCCTAAAGGTGTAAGTCTAGTGGCCATACAGCTCTGAAATTTGCCTGCAACGCTGTGCCGCCAATACTCAACGTAACTTCTCCTTCCTCCACAATAGGATCGTTATAATTCAATTAAAACTGCAACCTCCTAGCGTAGGTCTAGTTTAATTTTCTAATTATATTTATATGACACGCCAGTATCATTTTATAGTGTGCTATTTTGTTTGATTCAAAATCAGTTTTACAATCATTAAAGTTCTGGAACTCTAAAATTAGAACTGATATTCTTTTTGAAATTAAACATCAATTACATTGTTTACTTTTCCCGAGGTATAGCCAGTTGATTTTTGCTGGGTTCCTTCCTGGGGAATGAATTAGCAAAAAAAATTGGAAAAAAGGGGGACTTGTACAATTTTTGAACCCCCTTCAACAAAGTCTTAAAAATTTTTCCCCGCGAATTTCACCCAGCGGGGGAAAAAAATATGGGGAAGAAACTTTAATGAGAATTTATTGTTCCTGCCTCAGTCCAAAGGGTACTACAGTTTAATTAAATAAATTAGGGTTTAAATACAGGGGATACAAAATATTCAGGGCTTAGCGGTAATGTCAGGAGAAAAAATTTCAATTCGCATTTTTTATTGAATCCCTATACAACCCCAGCTTAAAGGAGAAGAATATTTTTTAAAAAAATTCTGACCATGTTGAAAGTTGATAAAACCCTTGCTTTTTTGATATTGTTTTGGGGTTTTGCTCATCCCCAGTTGCAAAACTTTGTGAAAAAAGCCTTTTTGAGATATGTTTTAATATTTTCTTCTTTTTTTGGGGGTGGGGTGGGTGTGTGAAAAACGTTAAATAAAACTTGAACTAAACGCGACTTAAATTAGCATACAAGGATATGTATTTTGGGAAACCCTTATTGCATGTGCGGGAATCCCCCCTCCCCCACCCCGCCCCCCTCCCCCCCCCCCCCCGCCAACACACAGTACACTCATAACGGGAAGGGGCCCGGATAATTCTTCATTGAATTTAAAAAAAAACCAAAAAGAAAGCCCTAAAAAGTCCTTTTTGAGCGGTCAACTCATGTAAAAAATTCCTTTCGAAAAGGGGGGGAGATTTTGGATAGCCCTCTGTCTACAATATCATCGTCAAGGGAGAACATACAAAATATCACAATGGAAAAAAAAAAAAAAACGAAGTTTTTTTGTTTTTTTTTGCTTTCCATATTAAATTTCATTTGAAAGCATGATATACTACTTAAAACTTTTTTGGTAACATTCTTGTGTAATTGATTTTTCAATTCCGAATAGAAAACTGTTTATGAACATTTTTTACATACATTGATTTTTGACAAAGTCCAAAACAGAAGGCTGTTTTGGCAAGCAACGGCAATTCTTGAAAAGGGGGTAGGGTGTTTTTACGTAAAAATATTAAATACAGACTTTTGACAGTTGTTCCTTCAAGAGAGAGAGAGAGAGAGAGAGAGAGAGGAGAGGGGAAAGAGGAGAAAGAGAGAGAAGAGAGAGGAGAGGGGGTAGTTTTAAGTCTATGGGTCAAACCACAAAATTTGACAGTTGTTTTTTTGTCAAGAGGTCATTTTTTTTCCCGTCTTTTGGGTTTGGTTGGGTTTTTGTCGAAAAATGACCTGCCCCCCAAGGACGTTTTAAAAACAAACACTTTGGTAAAAAAGGACGTGGCTGAAAAGACGAACTCGCCAATGGGGGGGAAATTTCCCCAAAAAAGTGAACCGGTATTTTTCAGCAAGTAGGCCCCAAAAGAATACAACGATTTCACGATTTTTTGGGGAAATACAAATGGGGCCCCCGACCGAGCAACACATTGGTGGGGATCAGTGCTGGGGACAAAAGACAAACCCAGAATGCCACTTTCGCGGGAGTCTGGGGTCACCCGCATCCCCCTTCTATATCTTGTTTTTCAGTAAAGAGAAATTTAACATTTTTACAGGACTATTACCAGGCCCGGCATGTCGCTTGTTTAATATTGTTCCCAAAAAAGTGACTTCGCATTGTCTTACAAGAAAGGCCCCTTTAATCAAAAAAAAAGAAAAAGAAGAAATATGAAAATTCGTTCGAAATTTAACTCTGTCTCTTTTTTTTTCTGTACTGAGTTTAAAACCTCTGTGTGTGCGTAACATTTTTACTCCCAAGGGAGTTGTTTATCCTTTCAGCGAGATTTTATTTTCTTTCATTAAGAAGAGCGCGCCTGTGGATGGTCCCTATACGTCCAAGCCATTTGTAATTTTTTGATTGCACTGATTTTTACCTGAGAAAAAACTGAAAATTTTTGATTAAAAACGAGAGAATTGAAGTTTGTTTGACAGTAGGATCATTGATTTTCCAGGTTTGAAACTAGCTTCAGAGGGGCCATGGCCATATGGAATAAGGGAGAATTCTTTGGGGGCGATGTGTCCAGTATCCTGTTGGGCCCTTTCGGACTTCTTTTGGGGTTCGCTTGCTTTTTTTCTTTCTCCAGTTCCTCTCACCTGTCTCTCTTTTTGGGGTATTCCTTTTTGTTGACCCCCATTCATTTTTGTTGATCCCCCTGCCCCTGTTGATCTGTGGTGGGCCTGTCATTTTTTTAATCTCGAGGTTTTTTCCCTTTCCAGTCCGCCTCCCAAGCTTTCCATTTTTTGCATCTTCACCTGGGGGAGGATCCCACAACTTTGTCTCTGGAGCTTCAAGCCCGGTTTGTAACCTCGCCTGCCCCCTTTTGTTCATCGAGGACAGATTTTAAAAGGGAACTTTTGCTTGGTTTTCGGCATTAAAATGCAACGTCAGTGAACCCGGTGGACACCAAGCCCCTTTTCTTGTATACTTGTTTTTTCGGCCCC
>JAFLJL010006481.1:0-11539 GCA_018398815.1 Conus ventricosus
GTTTCTCCTGGCTCGAAAATACTGTAAATTTTCGACTTAAAAAACTCTGTCACCTTTCAGATAATTTCTTATCTTTCTAACCTCTTTTAGTAATTGAATGTAAAGGCGACTCTTTAGGGTAATCGGATGTGTCGTACCATCCACTCGCTCCTTTCGCTACTTCTAATTCCATGTCTTTATAGATGTCTTCAGTAGGAATATCTATAACAAAACTGTCTGTATCTGTGTAAAGTACTCTGGACTCTGGATACGAGGGTTTAAAGTAGTCATAAAGAAATTCTAACATCAAAAGCTTTGATAATTCTAAAACAGTAAACCCAATAAATACAGGCTTGTCCAATTTGACTTTTTTTTTCTTCATCATTATACCAAAAAGCTGATCATGAAATCTTCTAAAGTCCTGATAATTAGGTTTTGAAGTCAGTTTAATTGCTTCGTTCTCTTGGTGACTAATCTGACATCTTTACGTTTGTGCGGATTCTCCATAGTTTTTCCAAAACAGCTGTTGTTCATCACTTGAAAAAGTCTTTTTCTGAAGCATCTGTGGATTTAGTTCTGAGATCAGTGTTCTTCATGATGTATGGTTTCATAAATGTTCTTGATCAAAAGCAATTATACGATGAACTGCTTTCAACTTCAAACCATGTCTTAAATAAAATTGTAGAAGCTGTAATGGCAGACATAATTTTTTTTGCCTCGAAGATTAGGCACAAGTTTAGGCGGCTCTGTTTTTGCCATCTTTAGACTTTCCGCTGCTAATGGATAGTCATTATGCAGGTCATGGAGTTCATGAGGATATTCTAAGTTAACTTCTAGAATGTATCCCGCTGTTGACCCGGCGCAAACTGCCCAACCACTTTAATGCCTTTTGAATATTATTTGTACCTGTGTACATTTTAAAGTTGCGTAATGGAAGCGATTGCGCCATAGCCCAACCATACAGATTGTTTGCATCTAAATACATGAGATAGTTAGACCTTTTACTTGGATCATAGTCGTCCAAGTATTTGTTGTTTGCTTTACAGTAATGATGCGACGCCATACTAATTCCTCCACGCAATCCGTTTTCAATCATCTGAATCATTGGTAGGTCAGACAATAAATCAATCTGTACTCCAGTAAACTTTAAGAAAGCATCCCAACTCATCCCCGGGCGCCGCGCAGACAGAAATGTAATGCGCAGGATCCCAGGTCTATTATGTTTCATGCGGTCTTTCTATAATTTTCAAAGCGCTACGCCAACAAAACATTACATCAAGCCATCAAGTATGAGTCCTGATAGTCTCCCATTGTTTTACACTCTAACCTTTTGCCACGCATCTTGAGCATGCTGGTACTCAAAATCACCAATTTCCTTTCCTCTAAGTACTAGAAAGAACGCGCCTTCCTTTTAGGTGGGAAGTGTACTCTTCAATCAAACCTTTCCAAACTGTTCAGTCCCTATAAGGGTTAACCGCCTTTCTAACGGAGAGTTGCGTCAAAACTATTCTTCGTTATAGGGCCCGGACTTTAAGGACATAGCTAGTTGGCTCTATGATCCATCATGTGCTGCATAGAGTCATATAAAAAGACAAGTTATTTAAAGTGAAAACATGTACTTTCCGATGATCTGTGCAAGCATTGACACCTGAAAGGATCTCGGTTACTGCTTTCTTATAAGATGAGAGTCGTAACCCGCTAGTTATGACAGATATAGGCAGAGCTTCCATGTCTTGGTCACTTTAGTTGAAAGATGGCAGTTGTTGTGCGCCCTGCTCCCCTGAACTTTCCATAATGTGTTCATGGTCTCTTACTTTTTCGCGATTGGCTTCTTCACTGAGTTCTAAACCACAAATCCAACAATGTGTGGCTGAGTCATACTGTTGTTAGTCTTTAGGCGTCATTATGATTTCAGATAAATTCAGTTATTCGACACAGTCATTACGCTTGCTGCATGCGTTTTAAAGAAGTATTCTGCAGCCTTTAGGCCCTCTGTTATATTCTGGCGTTGAATGCAGCTCCATCTGACCAAACCATATGAAGGCAAATGAACAAATTGATGATATCATTAAGACTGTTTTTCGAAGTTTTTGATGGCCCCCCGACGGGCTGCCATTCATAAGGAAACAAATAAGCGACTGAAGTCTGCGTAAAACAACCATATGGGAGAATTTTGCAGTCGTTTCCCAGTTCTTAATAACTAACTTTAGATCCGGAGTGGGTGGGCGTTAATAGTTCTGTTATTACAGTCTCAACTGGGCGATACAATGTTTCTTATGTTCGCTTGCGGCTTGAACGATGGCATGCTGTTAAACATTTTCTGCAGGAATTCTTGTTTATTTTTAGCTTTGAAGTATTGCCGCAATAATTACTCATTGTGCGTAACAATGTGTAATGGTCCAGTTAGCCCCGCTGGTGAAAAATTAGTAGTCAAGTCAACATGATTTTTGTCTAGCTCGCCTATTGTTGGCCTGTTCTTGGACGCTTGCTGGGCTCCTGTAGGATATGTTTCCTCATCCCATGTGTAGATATTGACAGTTATGGTTTGTTTTGACTTCCCCCAAAACTGTCAATTTGTTCTACCCCTCACAGGAAAGGATATTCCACTAAAGTTAGATTATTGATGTACGGGTGTTTAGGTAGACACTCTCTCTGCGTTTTTTTGCGGGCGCAATGCAGCCGTGCAAGAACACACCACATAAAAACACATTTGTCGTTCCTGTATTCTTTATGTTTAAACTGTCTTTTTGCGACTTAAGGCTGGCGGTAGTGGAATTGTATAAAGGCACTTGCTACATCGGCTCGCCGCGCATACTTCGACTTGTTTAATCTGATCTCTAAGACTTCGGCCCTCTGACCAACCAGAAGCTCTCATTTTGGCTTCTTCAGCGGCCACCATCAAAACTGTGTGTAAGCAGTCTCGTTGCCCAACGCGGTGTTAATGTCATTATGAGAAAGAATAGTCTGCTTGTTTAGTTGAAAACCAGACTTCAAGATTTTCTTCCTTTCTTGTTACATAGTCGATTAAAAACAGCTAACATTACTTTTAACTGGCGGTTCTATTGTTCAGGTTTTACCCGGAACTTGAGAACTAGCATGAGCAAACACTTCCTGTACGTTTTAGGATGACAAGGACTTCTCAATCAATATCATTCCAGTGCTCTTGATAATTTCTTGCATTGCTTCAAAACAATTCGTCGGTCCTTCATATATTCTTATCATGTGAGTTTCTTTTCTAAATTCAAAATATTTATTAAATCAAAAATAATAATTAATCAATATCCGATTGGTCTTTTTGTGTTTTAGATAAAGTATAAACATCCGTTGGCGTTGTTACATGAGCTGTTTAGAACAGAGTTTAATGTTTCGTTTACTTTTTTTAAGCATTCCTTTTTTATCTGCTCGGCGTCTGGCTGTTGAGAAAAACTTGACCTCCCGCCTTTCTTTGAAGATCAAACTTTTGTCTTTTGTAGTCATCAAAATCGGCCTGTAAACGACTAACTTCTTCATCGTGATGTTTGAGTCAGTACGCTTTATTTATTATCAGCCTGCAAGGGAACTAAGTTTAGCTCGTTATTAGTTTGAACCATAGCTGTGTGCTTTGTGCGCGTTTAGTTTTTATTTTTTTGTAGCAACACCTACAGCTAATGAACAAGGCCAAGACCTAAAGATAACCGGCTAGAGGGTAAAGCTGCGGGTGTGCCAATTTATGCCCGTTGCTAAGCGGCCACACAACTGTTTGCTGAGCGGCGCTTATAGTCGTGCTCCAGTCTATTAACTATGTAACAGCCTTAAAAAGCAGCAGAATACCTTCGTTTGGCTATGCTGTATTTTGAAAGGTCTGCTTTCTAGTACTTGGTTTGCATTTGTGTAATGTTGGTTATCTAAAGGTTTTTGCCGGGGGTTTCTACTATCCCTTCTCTTGGCGCACTCCGGTTCCTGTAGGCACTTTGGATAAATTTGAGTGGGCATGCTTTTTCTAAAAATGAAAAAAATAATTTAGGGCTATACATCTTTAATCTGTTAGCTTCAATAATTTAGGTGCATCATATAATAAAAAAAAATGTACATTAAGCGGTTTAACATGCCTCTTTTCTTTATTCATTTGAATGTTTATTATGTCTTTAAATCTCTCCCACTTCCATGCAATGATTATCCTCTGTTGACCTTTAGGTCAATCCATACAACCGTATTTTGGATGTTAAATACTCATCAAGCCTAACCTGTGAAGGTGTAGATCTATAGACGCCAAAGGTCTGCTGTTGGACTTCTACCCCCTCCACCCCCCCAAACACTTTTCTTATTTCGTCAAAATGATGATTAGGTCTAAGCCCGCTAGCATAGATTTGGTTAGGGCTACCATCAATCGAAACATTGTGTACTTCTCGTTAATTTTTGGATTAAAAAACTTTTCCACTTGCTCTTGCGAATGGTTCTTCACCTTCGCCCACACGCAATTAAATACCTTTTTAAGCGCTTTTTAACTGCGACACTTTAAGATTAAAAATTCCATATAGCGTCTGCCTGCTTTTAGGATTATGTTGAATGATGACGCACGATTTTCGTAATTAGTACTAATTGTGACTCATATGTTGCCCAATCAGCCTTGCTAAATTAAGTTGATAACAACATCAAACTCTAACGAGATGTCAGGAATGCTGTACTTTGCTTGGTGTCTGTTGATCTGATAACCAGTTGTTAATGTCATTAAAGTTAGTCGTATGACAATCTGTCTTTTAATACCCCTTGAAGGTATGGGGCATGCGCTTTTAACAACTCAAAATCTAAGGAAGATGGCCAAAAAGGCGATCCTCAAACGCATCAACTTACAGCCTAAAGACGTTATGCTGCTGTTAGCACCTGAGGCGACGTCGGCGCTTATTCGAAGTTTGGTAGGGCGTCTGCTTTTCCAATGCATTGAATAACGCAAGAGCGGCCGGGGGTCCCTGGCGCCACGGGTGGGGGGGGGGGGGGTGCTGGGGTGGCTGGGGCTGGGTGAGTGGGTCTGTGGTAGAGGGTTTTTGTTGTCTTCGTTTGGGTTGTTGGCTGGTTTTCTTTTGTTTTTTCGTTTTGGTCCGTTCTTTAGTTGTAATGTTTTTTATTTTTTTTCTTCTTTTGTGGTTGTGTTTTTTTAGTCTTTTTTTGTTGTTGTTTGTTAATGCTTGCTTTTTTCAGATTTTTTTTTTGGGTTTTTTCTTACTTTTTTTTTTTTATTTTTTTTCTCTTGTTTTTTCGTTAGCCATAGATCCGAATAGCGTTAAAACATATTGTCTGCATTGTTTGAAAGAAAATTACTTCTTTCCCTCCAGTTTTTTATTTATTTTTTTACAAGAAATTTTCTTAACGATTGCCGCCCCCAGATTTGAAACAACTGTTTCTGGTTTTGAGGTCTGTGGTTGAAGCGAGTTCTAATTTTGAAAGTAAGCCGTTGCAGTGCCTGGCACATAAATTCATCCGCTCTAGAGGTCTGGACTTTAACAGTTAGAGTAAGAATTTGATCCGCATCAATAGTAGAGGGATTATTTTGGAACAGTATATTCCGTTTATTTCCCTTCACGCCATGGGCGTTCTCTTAAGTCTTCTATGCGGCGGCAAGAATCGCAGCCATATACTTGTGGACTTTTTTATAAAACACACTAAAAAGTTACTTATTTAAAACACATGGCAGGAATTGGAGATGAGACAGATCTATAATTTTGATCCTGTAGAGCCAACTTGGATGAAGAACTCCTTTCGACACAGCATCGCACAGCGCTCTATTGCGGGCATGAATTATTAAAAGACAGCTAAGGTCAGATCATTCTACCACAGTTTTAAAACCAAAAACCTCTGCAACTCTATACCCTGAGATTTTGAACTAAAAAGATAACCATTTGTATCTTTTAGAAAGACAAAAGGCAGAAACGTGTTCCGCTTAGTATAAACAAACTCATCAAGTTTGTCACGGGATACAATTACGACAACGGCTCACTGCAAGCGCGCGGGATCGCCTTGACTTTACTGAACCAAACCAAAATTAAAGAGGGGAAAGCAGTTGCTCCCCATTTCAAAACATGAAACAAGAACTCCCACTGTTCCGCCCCAAAACATCAGAACTACAAGGAATTAATTCCAATAGCAGACACAAAACAACAAATGTTAATTAGAAAGACGCAGGAAACCACGTTTTTCAGAAGAAACAGCATTAAAAAACAATTAATGATCCACCAATACCCCCGCAAGAACTTAGCGGCCTTATTTCATCAGAATGTAAGCAAAAATTAGAGGTGAATTAACAGACAATTTAGCAAGACTGACTAACTAGATGAGCATCCTAAAAAGAGAAAAAGAAAAAAACTCGCTGCGGCTGAACGACCGCCAACATAGGGCGTGATGATAAGAAAGAATAGAACCAAAGACTAAAAAAATCTTGAAACGAAAGGCAAAAAAGACTAAAAGCGGCGTCTACTACCGAGAACCAATTTTTACGAGCTCAACGGTGATCAGACTAAGAGAAATATCGAAAAAAAATTTTATATGAAGACACAACGCCTAGCAGCGAATAAAACACTGTTTAGAGAACAAGGTTGTCACATTAGAAGCGTTTAACCCCAGCCTTAGGATTTGCAATAAGTACACTGGTGATGGCTATTACGGGCGGTGGTGGTGGTGCTGGGCTGGTGCCTCCATCGCCATCACCATCGCCTGATAAATCATGGGTAAAAAAAACAGCTTGATCATCTTGCGAGTTTATTAAAAAAATTAGCTGGTAAAGCTATAGACACTTTACCGGGTATATTAGGGAGTGTTATTAGCTGGCTTTTGTCTACTGCAAGCAAAGTAGTTGGCTTTATGGCCGAGCACTTATGGGCATTAGTTCTCTTAATAGTTGGGTTACTATTTAGTAAGATAAAGACCAAGTAATCCTAAAGCAGTTAATCCAACAACAAACGCTGTCTTTTCATATTCATGGTCATCGCGAACAAAGTCCACGTCTTCAACAGTCTTTGGGCTTTGAACCTCGGGGATTGGATGACTTAATCTTGGGTGTTTTTTTATTGTTTGTACTATTACTGGCCCAGAATTTATGTCGTTTTTCCCAACCTTCTGTTCATTACCTGCTACAAGGATTTCATTGTTGTAGTTTATTATTGTTCCTACCTGGAGTCTGAGGTCAGAAGGTAGCATGTATAAACCAGTGCCAACAGCAAAGTCTACTTTTGATCTTGCGTATTGTAAAACATGTTGGTACCTTTTTATACTTGAAGGTAAATCAACTGTAGAATTAATGGCGTCCTCTAAATTCGCTAAGTATTGTTTTTGTGCATCAAGGCCAGTAGAAGAATCAGTTATGCTCGATCTCGCTTGTGCTTGCGAACCTAGCAAACACCAAACGTAAGTACGAATAGAGTCGTTTATTCGTTCTATTCCCGCTTTAGTTAAGCCCTCAGATATGTCTAAGATAAATGTTGTCCATGCTGTTTTATGCTCTTGCTCTATGGACCCGAGGTGAACGCCTGTGCCTGAAGAGAAAGATGTGTAAGGAGGATTCCAGTTATAGTTATACTTTCTGTGCACGCCCCAAAAATAAGGGGTGCCTAGACCATGATTAAAATCTGACTTTTGTCTAAAGTCTGTCTTAACATTAATATTGAATTCGTTACAGATTCTTTCAAAAGCCTTCATGTCTATTCTGTTGCTGAATGGATTAAACGTTTTGTCATTTGGTAATGGTGCTCGCAGTTCAGTCAAAATACGTCTGAAGGTGTAATAAAAATGAAATCTGTACACTGACCTCACCAAAGGATCAGGGTGATTTAAATGATCAGCATACGACACTCCACACCCAGTTGATGCGCAAACACAGCAAAGTTTAACTGGTTCAGAGAGAACAGCATTTTACCAATTCTAACTCACTTGCTTCACCACCGAGTTTTTGGGCGAAAGTGGCCTAAAAGCCGCCTTTTTCTGTGGCGGAAGAGAGAGAGAGAATCACCGGCAACCCTGACAAAGTCCGTTAAGGTCAAGTTGCCCTCAGAACAGACAGACAGACAGACAGAGAAGAGAGAGACAGAGAGAGACAGACAGACAGACAGAGAGGCGCCCATGCACACACACACACACACACACACCACACAACACACACGCACACACACACAGAGACACACACACACACACACAAGCACGTATGCGCGGCTAGGTAGAACACAGCGCAGGCCGAGCGGCTCGTTTTGCACCTGTGGGGCTTCCTATGTTGTAACCAAAAAATCAATAAACCATGCCTCGCGAGCTTACTGCGTTTCGTCTCTTACCTGGCCAAGTGCGCCGCGGGCAACTTGCCCATTATTGTACCAGCAAATGTTCGCGAATATTCTGGACTGCCACGTGACACTCCACGTCAACACTACTACGCCGGCAAGAGCCGGCCATTTTAGCCATGGCTTCTAATGGGGACGGACGTGCTTTGTTTACAGAGGAACAACTTCTTGTTATGGAGGATCATATGCAATACTACAAGCTTATGATGGAGTATATAAACAAAAAAAATTAGGTGAGCGCTGTTTTTTACCTTGTAAGCCAAAGAGCAGTATTGCGTTTTTGGAAGGTGGGGAGAAAGAAAAACGAGAACTAACCATTAACAAACTACACAGCCACCTTGAAAGCTTGTTGGTTCCACAAAGAGATTTAGAAAGAGATTTGGGCAATATTACTGAAAGAGATGTTGATGGCTTTGATAATCTTTCGACTGTTGACGAAATGATTCCATTTTTACAAAGTGGTGCTCTTTTACTAAAACTTGGCGAAAGAAAAACTATCCATCATGCTCTGATTATGGGTCACTGCCTTGAAAGGCGCAAACAATGTTTCAAAGATCAAAACCAACTGAGACATGACGGTGAGGAGGGGTGTGGTATAAACTTTTTTTGTGCAAGAAGGAAAGTATAATGAAACTCTTTGTTGTGGGAGGCAACCTGCGGTGAAGTTAGCCTTGCTGACTGCTACTATAAATAGCCGTTCATGCTGTGAACGCCTTATTTTCGTAGCAAGAGGTCTGCGGTGAAGTTAGCCTTGCTGACTGCTACTATAAATAGCCGTTCATGCTGTGAACGCCTTATTTTCGTAGCAAGAGGGCTGCGGTAAATCCACCTTGCTATAAATAGCCGTTCATGCTGTGAACGCCTTATTTTAGTAGCAAGAGGGCTGCAGTAAAATCCGTTTTGCTATAAATAACCGTTCATGCAGTGAACGCCTATTTATAGTAGCAAGAGGGCTACGGTAAAATCCGCCTTGCTATAAATAGCCGTTCATGCTGTGAACGCCTTATTTTAGTAGCAAGAGGGCTGCAGTACTGCCTGTACTTGCTATGTGCGGACACTAAGGGAGGTAACTCCTGCTTACCCCCACCCCACGCATGCACACCCCACACCCCCACCCCACGCATGCACACCCCCCACCCCACACCCCCACCCACGCATGCACACCCCCCACCCCCCACCCCACACCCCCACCCCCCGCATGCACTCAAGTTATCCACAAGTTGCCCTTAAGTCATCCTCAAGTCACCTAAGTCACTTCTAAGTTCTTACTCAAGTTGTCCTGAAGTCATCCTCAAGTCATCCACAAGTTTTTACCCAAGTTATCCTCAAGTTATTCTCAAGTCACTTCTAAGTTCTTATTCAAGTCATCCTCAAGTCATCCTGAAGTCATCCTCAAGTCATCCCCAAGTTTTTACCCAAGTTATCCTCAAGTTATTCTCAAGTCACTTCTAAGTTCTTACCCAAGTTAACCTAAGATCATAACTAAGTCATCCTCTAAGTACAACCAAGTTCTTTATTTAAGTTATCTTATAATTATCAAAAAAATACAATCTATGTTTTTATCTTAAATAGTAAATGCCTAATATAGTACACACACGCCTCAAAAAACGTGTCATCGTTGAGAATGTCTTGCTCAGCGTTCTCTGCATAGATCTTAATGAAATTCTTACACCCTAAGCAACCGCATTGATTACAATTTGGGTCTATGGAAATGTCTTTTATAGACTCCATGTCTTTATTTATTGACTTTATCATTTTATAATACGCCATGATCTATTTTTATAAAAAATTAAAATTAAGTTCTTAAAATATTATTCCATTATAAATGGATCAAAATGATGCTTTGTTATTGGCGGTTTTGGCGTGCAGTTGTGTTCGGCTTCTGTATTTAGCGGTGGAGATTGGGCTCTTGTTTTTGCCAGCGTTGTTTATATATTTTATAACCGTAATAACCGCCCCAGCAGCAGCAAGAGCACCAAAAATGACAACAGTTTTAAGTTCAATATTCCATGAAGACTTTGGGGCCCTTGTATCACATGGAGTTTTTATAGCTGGCATTGAATCAACTTGTTCTGGCGTTGGAGGTGTTATGTTTTCATGATGAGTCATATTCTGTAACATTAATTTTTTTGTCTGTTCCACTCTGCTAATTTTCTTCCTGCTTCAACACGCCCAGGATTTTTAATGGTCTCCGCCTGATTCAGCGTTTTCTGCTGATTTTCTGGCTTGGTTACTTTCTCCACCTGGTTCAGTGTTTTCTGATTCTGCTGATTTTCTGGCCCGGTCATTTTGAAGGGAAATAAAATCGATATGATTAAAAGTTATTAATCCCATGATTAATGGCGATAACAATGTTCCAAATCTGTAGTATAGATCACACCCTAGAGACTCTAATGACTTTGTTAAAACTGGATCTTGCGTTAAATCATACGTAAGATCTTGTTCAGAATCAATGGGAGCAAATCTACTGACTAGTTTAGTGTACAAACTAAGAACCGTTTGCCCCACACTTTTCACCATTCTAGACCCTAGCTGCGCCTCATACCTGTTATGATACTTTATAATGTCTTGTGAAGACATCTGCTGAATCTGTTCTATGCTGAATTCAGTTCTGGGAACTGTTTTGTTTTCCCACATGCTGCCAAAGAATACAGCCTCTCCTTTTTGGGCATAATAGCTTGATCATCAACTTGGTCATTCATAAGTTCAGGAAGGTTTAGGCCGCCTTGTAGCTGTAGTAGATCATTGTCACGACCGACCCTGGAGGTCTGCCTGACAGGATCGGTCTAGGTGGGAGTGAAGGGAGTGACTGACCTCACACGCTCCGCAAGAGACCACACAATAAGATTACGATACAACACCCATTATTCACACCAGCAAAATAACATTCCAACACACGCACCATGCACGATCACAATAAAGCACTCAAACGCACACAACATGCACAATCACGATCAAGCACTCCAATGCACACAACATGCACAATCACGATCAAGCACTCCAACGCACACAACATGCACAATCGCAATCAAGCACTCCCACACCCACAACATGCACGATTATAAATAAATATTTCGCCATACGACGTACACGATCATAATTACAGCACTCCAGCACGTATGACATATACACAATTATAAAGGAATATTCCCAGTATCAACCCTTTCTCACCACAGTGCGTCCACATCCTGCCCGTCAAGTCGGGGCACCTGTCGACAGTCCACGGTTCCGGGATCCAAAGCCGACCCTCGATCCCGCAGGGT
>JAFLJL010006482.1:0-10358 GCA_018398815.1 Conus ventricosus
TTCAGTTTTTTAAATTTAATTTTCATTTAAGGCACTAAATTTTAAAAGTTTTTATTTGGGAAAAAATTGGTATTCTTTAAATAAGGAAGGTATGGGGAAGGCCATCAGAAAAAAACAGTTATCTCAAAAAGGACAAGAGTTATGCATCCTGTGGCCCTGGTTTACCTCCCTTGTAGCACATACACATTTTTGGGACAAAATAAAGATTAAACACAGCCCATACACAGTCAAAATAAAAACAGAGATGTTCATAAATGCGAAAAAAAAAGGGGTGTTGTGTGTGTGTGTGGCCACGCCATTTGTGGGTGCATTTCATTGTGGTGTGGGTGTGTTGTGTGTGGTGTGTGTGTGATGTGCAGTGTGTGCTTGTGTGGGGCCCGTGCCGTGTGTGCCTGTGTGGGTGTTGTGTGTGTGGTGTGTTGTTGGTGTGGGTGTGTGTTGGTGTGAATTTACCCCTTACAAAAAGCTTAAGGATTTGTAAGAGAGAACCCATTTTTGGGACCCAGGTTGCTTCCCTTTGACTCCCGGTTTCTGCGCACCTGGAATGTTAAATCCCCTCGTGTCTCCGGATTGGGGCTGTTCCAGAACGGAAAGGGCGTTTTCTGCTCGTGAACGTGTTGAAAATCCTGGAATCTCAGGAAAAAAACAGAAGCCAAAACTGGGGCCCATTTTATTAGTTTTTTTCCACCTACATTGTGTATCCTTAACAGAACCTTAGCACCCATCCAAAAGAGAATATTCTGTGCCCCTGGGAAAGTGCGTCCTCCCCCCTCCTTCGCTTTGAGTATATGTGAGCCTCACCAGAATTGTCGATATATTTCTTTTTTACCCTTTAACCCTTCCCAGTGTACGGCCTGGGCGCCCTATGCCTGGCGGGTTTGGGCGGGTTTGCCCGAGCGGTGGGTTAGTTATTGCCCCCATATTGAAATTCATGTAATCCACAGTTTTTTGACTTCTGATGCTTTCACAAACTTGTGTAACCTTGAAAAACTTAGCTTCAAAGGTGGTCGAGTTTCACAGGTTACAAAATTTGGCAATAATAAGTTAAAAAAAAATTTCCTTAAAACAAATGTGTAAATTTGGTAGATTTTCTGTTGAAAACACATTCATAGAAGCGTTTGGGGTTTTAATTGTTTCAGGGCATTTAAAGGGAGCTACCCCGGGCTTCAGAAAAAAACTTGTGATCCCCCTTTAATTAGGAAAGTCAAAGGGGTTGGGGAGAACATTCTTTTTTAAGATTGTTCAAAATTAAAATTAAAAGTTGTTTAACCATTTTTTTAAAAACTTTTTTCCATTGTAGTTTTAAAAGGGGCAAATTGTATTTTAAAATTTAAACTAAGTAGACAAAAAGAAAATAGCCCCCAAGGGAAAATTCAAGAAAAATCTTTCCTTGGGAAAAAAATGTCCGTGGAATAGGGCTGTTTTATAAATTAATGATTAAAATTTTTGTAGGACAGTGTTGTTTTAGGTTTATTCACTGTTTTGAAGATGCTAAAGTTGTTAGGTTAAAAGTGTATTTTACTTGGGAAGTTGCGTACGAATACCTTAGTTGTGTACAAATACTTCGGTTGGGGCCCAGTGGGCCTTTTTAGACAGAAACACCAAAGCGCCCGGGGGGCAGGGTTTCGACCCAAAATGTCCCCTAAAACAGGGTTGGTTTTGCAAGTGAAAGTTGATTTTTAAGTGTTTGTTTAATAAAGGCTGGGGACAAGTCTTAATTCTAACGGGGATTTTAAAAGATGGGAAAAAAAAACATGGCACCCACAGAGCTGCAGGGGTGCCCCTTTGTGCCAAAGGCTTTTCAAAACGGCCCCTTTTTTAAAAACTGTTTTGTGTCGGCCCCGGTCTTTTGGGTGCCTTTGTCGGGGGTAAAAAAATATCAGTTGGGCAAAATATTTTGTGGGACTGGAAGTTAGCAAGGTTGTTTTTGTTTTTAAAGGCTTCTTGATTTTAAAGATCAAAAAAGGTTTTGACAAAATGGCAGAATTCCAAAAACTTTCGTGGTTTGGGTCATGATTGTTTTTTTTGTTGGTAAATGGGTTACTGGCAGTGTACGGGTTTTGGGGGAATTGTTAAACTGATAAATTCCAATCGATTGTGAGTCAGGTTTGAGTCCAAGATTGTCCCCCTTTGTTTGGGAATGGGGGTACAGTATTTTTGTATGTGTGGGGTATTTTGTTTTGAATTTTATCGTTTGGGGGTTTTCAGAAAACCCTTTTGAGCAATTTTATTGCCCGGGATGGGAAATTTTGTAACCCCTTTAGAAGAAAAAGGCTAAGGAGTTGGGGGGATGGGGTCCTTTTTGAATTTTATGTATCATAAAAATTTTTGGTGTTGATGTAGGCGAGAAATTTTTGGCAGAGTTGAGTGGAAAGCCCGCCATGTGAATTGGGTATTTTAGTATGGGAAAAGCCCTGCAAATTGCATAACATGAGGCACCAAAGTTAAATTTATCCAAAAACTTAAGGCAAAGTGGTCCCCCGCAATTTGATTTAAAAAGGGAAAAAGTTGAGGTTGATTGTTCCCGTTACTGCCATTTTACCCATTAATGAGATAGGTTTGGAAAATAGGAAAGTGCTAATAAAATGAATTGCAGTGCAGGGGGATTGGAGAGTTTTAACCTGTTGTTTTTTTGTTCGCTTATGATAGAAGTTTTTTGCGGCTGGAATTGGGATTTACGCTTCGTTGTTTTTTTTTTTTTTTTTCTTTTTCCTTTTTTTGTTTTTGGTCGGACTGATGTTAAGCTTAGTATTTGAAAAGGAATGCTTTGTGCATTTTTCATTTTGTGAAATTCCCCGTTGTGGGTTATTAGCACGCTTACTTGCGAAAGCCAAGGGGCATTAAAAATACTCCTTTTTCCCTTCCCATATGGGGGACCGCTGTAGGCTTGACTTTGTTGAAACGACGCAAAAGTGCTAAGGTCAATGCTTTCCATTTCAAATTTTTTTGGCCGGCTCGGTGATTTCCAAGGAAAGCTAAAAAGTCACAAGCCCAGGAGAGAAATTCAGGAATGATTCATGGTAATGAAATTTACTTTTAATCCCTACTTAAGATGTGCCTATAAGTGAAACAAGGGTTGACAAGAGTATATGATCTTGAATTGAGGTCGTGACGGTATGTTTTTCTTTTTTTTTAAAAATTTTGGACCGCATGGTAAGTGGTTCTTTTGTTTTGGTGTGCAGAGAAACACGTTTCCTTTTTTTTTATGGTCAAAGTCATCTGTTTCGGTTCCCCCTTTTGAATTGACGAACCTGGTTATAGTTTTTGTTTGTTCTTTTTGTGCCAACCATTTAAGTTCTACCCCTGTTTTTTTTTTGTATACATTAAAAAGATCTAATAAAAAGCCCAAAATTGATTGTGCACCCTTTTCTTGCTGTAATGAGAGGGGTTACCAAGTGGGCCCAAAGTGGGGCTTTTTCAAAAAACAAATGATTGAATAAATTTTCTAAAGTCGAGTGGGGACAGAGAACGCAATGGCCCCTTTACCCCCGAGGGGTCAGGGATGAGGGGATCTGATCGGGTGGGGAAGTAGTGGGCCCTTCCATGACCGCAAAGAAAGTTCCGGAGTTCAGGTAAAGAGAGAGGAGAAAATACGCCCGGAAGCCGAGATACCCGGCTAAAAAATGCCCAGGGAGCCAACAGGGGGGTGAAGTATGGACCCATCCCGGGCCCGCAGAGAAAGTTAGGGTTCTTGGTTTAAAATTGAGAGGAGAAAATACGCTGGGAAACTGAAAATCCAGGCCCCAAAAAAAGCCCCGAGGGAGCCACCCCGTGACTCCACAGCAGCCCGGGCTTTTAGCCCAAACCCCATCGTTTCCCAGGGGAAGATCAACAGAAAATGGGGGTACGCCCGCTTTGACACCAAAATAGGGAATCATCGGATAGGATAGACAAGATGGCGTTTTGGGGATAGGCTCGAAGTGGGGGAATTGCAGAGGTGCAGGTTTAAATAAATTTCCCGTTGAAATGCCAAGGAAGCATTGTTAAACAGATGAAATTTCAGTTCACCTATATAGCTCTGCAACCTTTTCCCGAGCCTCGTCGAGGAATAATGTTTCAGACTCGCAAAGAGGTTTTGGGACACACTTGTTATCGGACAGTATTCCCCTGCCTGCTCCTGAAATCGAAAAATTTCCTGAAAGAAAAATATCCCAACTAAAGGGGAAAAGGAGGGAGGGAAAAAAAAGGGGGCAAGTCAAAAAATCTAATCTAAGCCATACAAAGATGAGTGACTATGGATGGATTCCACCCCACCCAAAAAAAAGGGGCCCAAAAAGGGGTTCGTTTAAAGATTGGGGAAGGCGAATTTCCGTGACAATGTGGGCCTGGTGAGAGACAGTAAGGCAGATGAGGATTCTGGGGAGGGACCAGATGCGCGTCACAGAGTATGGACTGGCAGAAAATTACCTTGGGTGGGCTCCCTGGTTAGACTTTACCCTAAGCAACGCAGAGTTTGAAGGAAAAAAAAGCCAGGGGAAGCCCCCTGACGATTGCCCAGAACGGTGCCATGCCCCCAGGGGATTGCAGCAGGGTGTTGTGGCAGCTCTAGATGCGGAACGCCTGCATGCCCATGGCCCTCGTGTCCTGTTTGTGCTGGGTGTGGAAAGGTTTTTTGTGGAGAGCTCCAAGCTAGGAGACATCATGCCAGCGGGGGGAAAGCCTTTCCGTGCGCATTTGGGGGGTGGGAAAGAGTTTTTTTTTGGAGTTAAATTTGGGAGCATGTAAAGTTCATAGGGTGACAGACCTTGCTTTTGCCTTTGATGGCTGAAATGAGAGTTTCCCCAGTCGGCGGACCTCAGGTCTCACATTCCATGGTGGGGGCCCAGGGTGGATGATCACCCAAAGAAAATTGCTGGGTTTTTACAGGGGGTTTTGTGAGGAGATCAGTGGGCACGTTATTACCCAATTGGCACTCTGACGCGGGGTTTTGCCCCCATGTCACGTTCCGGGTCACCAAGCGGGGGAGGCTAGGGGGAAAATTTAAAATTTTAAGGGGAGTCACAGTGCACACTATGACAGCTAATGACCATTTTATGTTTTCAAGTTCTCAGGGTTGATCTGCGTTCAGCTTGGACGATTTTTTTTTTTAGCATGCTCCATGTATGTTTAAAGTTTTGGCATTGAAGTGCCCAGTTTTTCTTTTTCTTTTTTTTCCCCCAACGGGGGTATTTTCCTGCATTATGTTTTTTGCATTGATTTTTACTTCCAAATGTCACTTTCATATCTTTGTTGTTTGATATTTGTTTTTTTAAATTTGGTGTTGATTTGAAGTTTGGAGTGTTGGATAAATTGGCTATGCCTATTTAAAATTTTCCCGGGAAAGAGTTTTAAATTCCCCCTAGGACGGGAAATTAAAAGATACATGTTTTATTTACTAAGCTAGCGTGCTTATTTTAAGTGATTTTGTTTGTTACGGGTTATTGTATGGGGGACTTGTTTTGGATTGCCAAATGGCCCAAAATTGAAATTTTTCTATTTGAGGAAGGGTTCTGATGTAGATGACAATTTAGTAATGGCATTTTAAAATATGCTTTTTTTTGCTGTGAATACGGTGGATTTTGTTGAAAAAGGACATGCACGACAAATGGACACAAGTTTTCTATTCCTTTTATTGTTGGTTTTGAATTGAAGATAATGTTATTTTGAGATCTTGAAGAGTAAGGATAGTTTTCTGAAATCCTTTGCTTCTAGTTTGGGTGCACCCTTTTGGTTTTTCATTGTTAATCCATTTTGTTCATAATTGCTGTTTGTCTTTGGGAAAGGGTTGTTTTTTTTTCTACCTAACTTTTTGTTTCTCTGCCTTGTTTTTAAAAAAGGGGTTTAAAAAATTCTTTTTTGGGGGGGTTGGTTTTGGTTAAAGGGGGAATGGACAGTTCGGTCATGTTGCAGATTCTAATGCACTTTGGATGATGCGTGTTGCCCTTGTCATATGGATTTTTTTAACTTTTTTTTTTCCTGTTGGATGTTATTTTTAAGATGATTGAAAATTGGGTGATTGCGTTGGATGTCCCGTGTCGGGGGGGTTTTTGTTCTTATTCCCTAGGAAATTTTAAAAAGAAGTTACTTTATAGCATTTTCAGACGTAAAACATTTTTCTTTTTTGGGGGGGAGTGTGTAACCTTGATAAACTTAGCTTCAAAGGTGAGTCAATTTCACAGGTTACAAAAAATTTGGGGACTAAAAAGTGGGGGCCCAAGGTATTCATTTTGGTTTTTCTTGAGGGAAACCTTTGATGGTTTGACGGACGTTCAACCTCTCCATTAGACGGGGTATGGGGGATGATTGACGTGGTCGAATCCCGGACTGTGCAAAGGCTTGAAGTCTTCGGGTGAACTGGGGCCCTTTGTCTGTCCAAAAGCTGGGATGCCCGTGGCGACTGAAGATCTTTTTCTTTTTGTTTGTTTTGTGTTGTGACTCTACGGGAAAACCCCGGGCCTTTTCAATGTCTTGGATAGTATCAATGGCAAGCAGAAAGGCTTCCCGTTGACGGGAAAAAATCTGCACAATCCGGGCCAAGGTCTCTCCGGAAAGGGAGTCCCCTTTATGGTTCCCACCCTAGCCTTTCGATGCTTGGTGCACCGGGAAAGGGTCTTCCCCTTTGGGTCGCATTTTGGGAGGGGCCCCAGGCCACCAAAGGAGTTGGCAGCTTTTTTCCTTTTTTTTGTGACCCCTTGATGCCCTTGGAGGTGTCGAAGGACATCTTGCTGCACTGTAGGGGATGAGAGCCTTTCCCTCGGAGTAGGAGAAAATTTATTTTCAGAATGCTGCCTCTTTTTAAAGGGGTCTTGGGGCGATTTAGGGTAGTCTATTGGCCAGCCGTCTGAACTGATGCATGCCCACCCAGGATTCTCCTTTGTAGCTCTGACCTGATTTCTTCCATTTCTTCTGTCATGATGGGCATGGTCACAAGAAAAGAATTGCGAGCCCTACAGGGCCCTGTCAGGTTGTTGTCCTTTGTGTCTGTCGTTGGAAAAGGGCCTTGAAAGGCTCTCGTAAACTTAGCCCGGACGTGGGGACTCGAGGAAACCCATCAGTCTATTGTGAAAGCTGGATGCGAAGGGCATTTCGTCTCACTTGGAAGGAACGAGGTCCAAAGGGGGTTTGTGGCCCGTTGTATTTGGGAAGAACATGCCAATGAGCAGGTCAGCCGTGTTCAAGACTCCAGGTTCGCCAATGGCCTCCTCGTTTGG
Source organism: Conus ventricosus (assembly GCA_018398815.1). NCBI lineage: Eukaryota > Metazoa > Mollusca > Gastropoda > Neogastropoda > Conidae > Conus > Conus ventricosus. The sequence goes on from JAFLJL010006482.1 coordinate 7,191, forward strand.
GGCTACCGTGCTCTGTGGCCGTTAACGAGCGATTTTTCATAGGCGACTGGGTGAAAACACCATTGTCCTGGCGTGGAGAAGGACAGCCCCCCCTCGTAGCTGCTTGAGTTAGCTGAAACTACTGCTCCCTCTGGGCTGTATAGGCAAGAGTCACTGGTACGCAAAATCTTGCTTCAGGGGTTTTTAAGGCTTTTTGTGTCTGGTCCCCAATCCATGCTGATCTGTTCGGAGTATTCTCAAAGGGGTTTTTTTCAGCCGGTTGGGTACAAACTTCATGAGTTGGTTACCATCCCCAGGAATCTTCGGATTTCTGCTACATTCTCGGGTTTTTATTCAGCGTTTGCTTGGCTTTTGCTGGATCCCTTCCCCCATCGATTCGATCATTGTCCCAAGTATTTGAGGGGGGGGCATGGGAAAATTCAAATTTATCCAAATTGAGGGTACGCGCTTTTGGGCAATCGGTCAGAACTTCCTTCAGCTTTGCTCTGGTCTATTTGTCTTTGCCAAAGACAAGGATTAACTAGGCACAGTACTCCCTCAAAACCCCTTTAGAATTTGGTCCATTTTTTTCGAAAATTTTCTGGGGCTGAAAAGATGCCGTTTGGGGGAAGGGGGTTTGAACCTGTGCCCCAAGGGGTAATGAAAGTTGTAGCTTTGAGCTTCTTCTCCGTTTGATTTGGTGAAACCCGAGTTTTCATCAAGTTTGGAGAAAACTTTGCCATGGGGGGATCTTTTTCAGCGTTTCCTCTACCAAGGGGCGTAGATTTCTCTTTTAATTGGTTCAGTTCGTCAGGTCCCCCGCAGATTCTGACGTCTCCTTTTTGGGTTTGGCGACAACGTTTTGGGGGACACCAGTCTGTTGGGGTCTCTATGGTTCAATGAAATTTTCTGCGACCCCGTCCAATTTTTGCTTCCACTTTTCCAAAAGGGGATGGGAACTCTTCTTGGTTTAAAGGGGTTGAAAAAATGGTTTGGGGGTTGTCTTAAGCCAAAAAAAGTTTTCATTTTCGAGTTCACCCTTCTTCAAAGAGTTGTGGTATTTCATCTTCAAACTTCTTTGGACCAGAACTTGGGGAGGCGTTCCATTTGGGGGGTTTTGGTGCTTTGCTTTGCTTGGGATAGTGCGGATCGCCGCACGGTGAATGCACCGGAATTTTCTGGACAGTCCCCAGTTTTTGGATTGCAGGCATACCAAAACAGTAATTTGGGCTTTTGCCAAAATTAAACTTTCTCCCTAAGGGGCTCCCGTGGAAAACTTGATGAAGGCGAAAACCCCCTTTATCTCAAAATCGGTCTCCCCGGTCCAAAGGGGTGACGGTCGGGTTTTTTTTAATTTCCCTAGGGGGTTTTAAGATGTGGTCTGGGCATCACAGAAACTTTGGGCTCTGTGTCATACCAAGGGAGTTCCTGGGGTCCCATCTTCAGTCGATGTCCACTTTGGGTTGATGGTGTCTTCGCCTGACACCTCCAACAAACTGTTTTCGACTTTCTGGTTTTCTTCTTGTACCTCTTGACTGCCCAAGGAACTTCTCAGACAATAGGAAGTGTCCCACTTTGTTGCATTTTCGCGTGAGTTTTTGCAGCAGGGCATTTTTTTCTTGCCCTTTGGGTGTCGCGGGGTTTGCAGTAACCAATGTTTGGTCTTTAATGACCCTCCAGTTGGAGGACTACGTGCCCTTTTTTTGTGGCCCCTTTTTGGCGACAATGGCCCCTTTGCCTTTTCTGCAGTGCAGGGCGTCCCCGTTGCCCTTATGTTTGCCAGTTCTTTCTTCGTCAGTTCTCTCATAAAAGAGTTTCAAAATGTTTTCTGAAGGGTGAGTCCGTCCCCGTCATACAGTTTATCTTTGCAATGTCGTCAGGCAAGAGAATACCAATTTGTCCTTTAAACCTTTGTTCGCGGTCAAATTGCATGCACTAGCTTTTTCTTTACAGTGCGAACCTGCATTGAGTCTGGGAGGTTCTCTACGCAGTTTTCCAGAACTGTTCCCTTAGCTCAATTTTGGGGGGTCGGCGGTTAAAAAAATTGTCGTACTTATGCAGGGGGTTGCGAGTCTTTTTTGGGCTTTGCGGGGGCCTTTCGTCAGCATTTTCGGGTTTTCTCTGGTGGTAGGTAGGCAAAAAACGAAAAAATTTCGATGCCTTTTCACCGATGTGGTTTAGGGAAGTCCTCCTTGACGACGTTGGGGTTTGGTTTGCACCCCTGCCTGAAGAAAGATGTGAACTTCATCTTCCACTTGCTCCATTCACCGGGGTGCGGGAGTTTACACGAGGGGTCTGGTGTCCTTTCGATGCGTTCTGCCATGGTCTGGGTTTCTTTTTCACTTTACCTTTGACCACCATGTAAAGGTATGCGACACCAATAAAGGGAAAGGCGGGGTGATTTCCCGTTTTGGGGTTTATTTGCTAATACACGAAAATTTCAGTGCGGGGCCGCCATCTGCGAGCCCAAGCTGGTAAAAAAAAGTTTGGGACGTCCGCTTAAAACAGCATACACACATCAAGTTTCTTTAGGTTAAAATTGTGAAGTTTTTGATTTAACCGTTTAAAGTTCACTAGTTTTGTAAACTTGCATGTTAGGCCGGTCTGAAAAAATTTCAGTGGCACCTGGCAAAACTGGGCACAAGGTTTTATTTTAGTTAATCGTGTTTATGGGAAAAAAGGTAATGACCATGCGCCTTTTCTTAGTCTTAGGTACAGGAAAGAAAAACCTTTTTAATCAGGCTTTCAATTTAAGGGACGCATCAAACCAGTTCGGCTTTACATTTCCCGGCAAAAACCAAAAGAAACGGAAAATTCTATCCACACACACACCACAACAAAAAAGTAAATGATAAAGAGAGAAAATCAACAAAAAATCCACTGTTAAATAACCAAGGTGGCCGTAGCTTAGGTAAGTAAATAAATATCCCAATTCCTGTCTTTTCAGTATGTTTTTGAAAAAACAATAGAGAATTAATCAAAAATTGATCAGACATGGTTAATTTTTGGTTAAGCAAGGTTCGTTACATAGTTCTTTGCAGCATCAATCTAGCAATAAAAATGCATTGGGGGACTGTAAAAGTAAATCTTAGCAAATTTACAAATCATATGACCCTTTTCCCTTTTTCCCCCCCCCTTTCTCGATGTCCGAGACTTAATCCACCCGAGTTCAGTTGGTTAGGAAGACAG
>JAFLJL010006483.1:0-11415 GCA_018398815.1 Conus ventricosus
TTAATCCAATTTAGTGCTGTAAGATTGTTTCTATTTAGACTAAATATTGATTTGTTTGCTTGTTGTTATGAACCATAATATCCTCACCATTGTGAAGAATGACAACCAGTAACTTTAGACTGTCAACGTCTAAGTTTTGACAGGCTAATTAGAATTCCTTAAAAGGACGTCCTAACGCCCCACAACCCCATCCTCTCCTTATCTTTTAAGTCAGAAATTTCAAATATTATTGTGAACGTCCATTGTCTCCTAATTTCATTAGCGGAATGAACTGTAAATTTTGTAGAAGCATCTTTTAAAACCGCTTTCTCTTCTGTGGAGGATGTACTGTTTTTTCCCATACGGCTTTATTTCAATCTCTCGCCTTTTGTCATCTTGGCCTAAGACGTACAGTAAAGGCCCAGAGTTGATTGCTTTTCTGAAACTTTTTGACGGCCAAAAAATGTAAATGGGCTTATGAATTCCAAATTTTATTTCCCATTTCTAATATGTTCTAAGTGCCATTTGAGGTCAGTTTTCGAACTATTTTTTCAAATTCATTACTGGCCAACATTAATTTGCCTTAGATTGCGCGTTGTTCTAGTTTTTAGGAAATTTTTTGTTGTCGCCACTCTTTTTGCGTTATTATAATCACCATCTCTTTAGTGTACTCAAATCCTACAATGCGCTATCTTCACGTTCTGTTCCAAAGTTCGAACATCATGCAGTCTTTTAATTCTAAAGTTATACAACCACACAGGCGCCTAATGTAACTCATGGTTCTTCTGGCCCCCGCGAATTTTTAGTACAGTTTATTATTTATTTCCAAAATCAATGTGTTGGTTATTGCATGTCACAACTTTCCCTGCTTTGTCTGCAATTTTTATATTTTATATGATCCACCCCTCACAAACTAATCTTTTAAAATGTAAATTAGGGAATTGTATAATTTATAATCGCAATATTGCAGCTTTCCCTGCCGGGTAAAGACTCTTAAAAAACTTTGAGGCCTTCCATCATATAGTTTTCATCTGTGCTTAGCTCATCCAAAAATGACATAAAGTATGAATGTAATGCAAGTTCGAGCGGATTTTCCCCCTTAAAGTAGTTGTGTTTGGCCGCAAACAACAAATCTTTTAGATGATTGGGTGTCAACTTTAAAGCCTAACATTTTAGCTAGCTATTTATCACAATAAGTAATCTGCATTATTCAGGCTTCAAATGTTATTTGTTTTTAGATTTGCATTGTTAAGTTGAGGAGTAATGCCACATTTCTCATTGCTTCTTTTAGTGAGCCAACCGTAATAACCATCAGGTATTGTAACTGGTTAGCTTTGAAGCCACCGCAACTTTTATAATCTTATTATTCCCCTTGGTTTGCTTATATTAAAAACCCTTCGATTTGTTAAAAATATTTCATGGAGCGCGACCGTTTGGCCCCTGCAATTGTTATCAATTGATGTTCTAAAAAACGAAGGACTGTCTTGAGTTGTTATTGTTACAAACATTTTTAAAACAATTTAAAAATGAGTGCATTCAAATATACTAGCGCAAAATATTCGTTGGGTCCGACTACAATCTTAAAAATATAGCAACTGACACCTCGACATGCTGTGCCCTGGTCTGTCGCTTTTTTCATACAAAAAGGTGAGTATCCCATATCGACCACTTTCCACCCTATTGAAAACGTTCACATCCAGAACGTGTTTAGTCATCCGATGCAGTTTTATCAGCACCGTTAAACTTTGCTGTGTTTTGCCGCATCAACTGGTTGGGCAGTTGTCGTATGCTGATCATTTAAACTAGTCACCATGGATCCTTTGGTGAGGTCAGTGTACAGATCATTGTTATTAGCACGTCTGACGCTTATTTTGTCTGAATGCTAAGCGCTCATCATTACCAAATGACAAACCATTTAATCACTCAGAACAGACTAGACATGATGCTTTTGAAAAGGATCTGTAAACGATTTCAATATTAACATCAAGACAGGCTTTAGACAAAAGTTGGATCATAATCATGGCATAGGCGTCATTTTTTTTTCAGGGCACGACAGAAAAGTATAAATTTGACGGCGTTTTCCCTCTTCTCAAAATTGTTCAGCCCCTTGAGTCCATAGAGCAAGAGCATAAAACAAGCATGGACAACATTTATCTTAGAAGCTTCTAAGGGCTATATAGAGCGGGAATAGAACGAATAAACGACTCTATTCGTATTACTTTTGGTGTTTTTTGCTAGGTTCGCAAGCAAAGCAAGATCGCGCATAATGATCCTTCTACTGGCTTTGACGCGCAAAAAACAATACTTAGCAATTTAGAGGACGCTATTTAATTCACAGTTGATTTACCTTCAAGTATTCAAAGGTACCAACATGTTTTTACATATACGCAAGATCGAAGTAAGACTTTGCTGTTGGGCACTGGTTTATACCATGCTGTTCTGACTCCAGGACTCAGGTAGGAATAATAATAACTATATTAATGAAATTTTATAGCAGGCAATGGAACAGATGGTTGGGAAAAAAAAACGACATAAATCTGAAGCCAGTAATATTACAAACAATAAAAGAAACACCCAAGATTAAGTCATCTAATCCCCGAAGTCCAAAACCCCCAAAGGCATTGAAGGACTCAGCAAAAGCTCGGGGACTCTGTTCGCGGATGACATGAATATGAAAAGACCAGCGCTTCTGTTCTTGGATTAATAGGCCTAGGATTACTTGTCTTTATTTTACTAAATAGTAACCCAACTATTACACGAACTAATGCCCATAAGTGCTCGGCCATTAAGCCAACTACTTTGCTTGCAGTAGACAAAAGCCAGCTGACAATACCCCCTAATTTATAACCCGGTAAAGAGTCTATAGCTTTAACTGGCTAAATTTTTTTAATAATTCGCTAGATGATCAATGTTTTTTTACCCATGATTTATTAGGTGGAGGCGATGGCGGCGGAGGTAATGAACTTTGACACCGCCGCCTGTAATAGGCCATCACCAGTGTACTTTATTGCTAATCTAAGGCTGTTATAACGGCTTGCTAATGTGACTCCCTGCTCTCTAAAACAATGTTTTTATTGTTTGCTAGCGTTGTGTCTTATTTAAAATTTTTCGATAGTTTCTTTATTCTATTCACTTGAGTTCGTAATAGGTCTCGGTTAGCAGTTAGACTTCTAGTCTTGCTGATCGATCGTGTTCAAAATCTTTTAGTCTTTGGGATATTCTTTTTTTAATATCAGGCCCTACGTTGCGGTCGTCAGCCTCAACGATGTTTTTCTTTTTCTCTTGTGAATATGCCCATCTAGTCCTTCACTAGTTTTGCTAAATTGTTTGTTAATTCGCCTCTACTGGTCTAAAAGCTGATCAAGGGCCGTTAGTTTTGATTGGGTAGCGGTGGAGTCGTGTATAGTCTTTAACGCTGTTTCTTCTGAATAATGGATTCTGCTTCTATTACATTTATTACTTCACTGCTGATGATTTAATTCTTTAAGTCCAGGTTTTGCATTTGGTTATCTGTCGGAGTTCTTGCAGTGTGTTTGGAAGTTTAGCAAACATGCTTCCGCCTTATTTTGGCTAACAAGGCCAAGGCGATTTTGATCTTTCACACTGAGTCTATTTCTAATTGAACACACGGCTTAAAAACTTTGTTGGAGGGGTCTTTTTATGTTGAAAGCTGAACAAGTTGCCCTTGGTCGTATTTTACAGACAACATGCACCATCTTTTAATTCAAATTATTTGGGTCTATAAATTCGGGAGGTTCATGGCTAAACTTTTGTTAAAATGCTCCGACCGTCTTTCTGTTAATTCACGCTGCATTTGACGAGCGTTGAGCGTTGCTGTGTCAAAGGTATTATTTACTCAGTCGTCTCCCCGATCAAAAACATCGTAATTTTTCAGCTTCAATTCTGCCATGTTTTTAAATTAATTAACTTTTATTATGCTTCATAAAATGCCACAACAAACATATGGATCGATTCTTAACCCGCATAGAAAAACAGAAAGTGCCCCTTGGGTGAAGGGAAATAAAGAGTCGAATTTTTATTGTCCAAATAATCCATCTACTATTGATGCAGATTCAAATTCTTACTGTCAAAATTTCCCAGACTAGGAGCGGTTGAATTGATTGTGCAGGCTCTGCACGCCTTATTTCAAATAGAACTCGTTTCAACTAAACAGACCCAAAAAGGACCGTTGTACAGAATATGGGGCGGGCAATTGGCCAATAAGAAAATTTCTATAAAACTTGAAGGGGCAAGAAATATTTTCTTTTACATAATGCAGAAATATTGTTTAACCTATTCTATCTATGGCTAACGGGAAGAAAGGGATGATCTTGCGTTCAAGGAATCGAAAATGAGAAGAAGCACTAAAATCATTAGATTAGGCGTGGAGATACTAAAGACGTCAAAGGATGTATGCTGCGTAAAGTTTGGTATGGAAATCGCATTTTCCATTCACTTAGATTTGAGTTGTTAAAAGGCGCATGCACCATTACTTTCAAGGGAGCATTAAAAGACAGATTGTCAAATGAACTAAACTTTTAATGATACAAACGGGTTAATCAAATCATCAGACACCGGAGCAAAGTACAGTATTTCTGACATATCGTTTAGGAGTTTTTTGAACGTTGTTAGCGAACTCTAAAATTTAGCCAAGGGCTGATGGTGCACAATATGAGTCTGAATTAGTATTTATTACGAAAGAGAGATTCATCTACAAACATATCCAGAAGAGGGCGACACTATATGGAATTTTAGTTTTAGTGTTGCAGCAAGATCGCTTAAGGTATTTTTTGCTGTGTGAAGATGACGAACATTCAAAAGAGGGAAGTGAAAAGTTTTTAATCCAAAACTACGATAGTACAAATGTTCGATTGAGGGCAGCCCTAAATCAAATCTACGCTAGCGGGCCTTAAACCTTATCAGCATTTTGATGAAATAAGAAAACGTTTGGAGGCGGTGAAAGGGGTAGAAATCAACAGCAGATAGTGTTCTAACGATTTACATCTCACAATTGTTAGCTGAGGATTATTTAACAAACAAAAATACGGTTTATGGGAATGACCTAAGGTCAACAGCGGATAAATCAGTTGCATGGAAGGGGAGAGCTGTGCGAGACGTAATAAACATCTCCCAAATTGATACAGAAGAAGAAAGCCGATTAAACGCTCTAATGTAAATTTGTTTTTATTATATGTGCGCAGCTGATATTGAAGCTAAAAGATTAGAAAATGTAGTATACGAAATTTATTTTTATTTTTTAAAAAGCGTCTGTTCAGGTTTATCCAAATGTGCCCTACAGCGCCGCCAAAAGAAGAGATAGCAGGCAATTCTGCTGTAATTGATACCCTGGAAGTAAAAAACTTTAGATTAACAAAACATTACGCACATGACAGAAGTACTAGCGCAAGCCTTTCAAAATACAGCAAACCAACGAAGTAGTTTTCTGCTGGCCTTTTACTGCTGTTAATATGTTATACTGGAGCATCAACGATAAGCGCTCTTCAGCTAGGAAGCGAGTGTTGGTCTCTTAGCACCGGGCATAGGCGCACCGCAGATTTAACCTCTAGGGGTTTTGTCTTTAGCTCTCGGCCTGTGTTCATTAGTGTAGGTGCCGCTAGCAAAAAAATAAAAACCACTAAACTCCAAAAGCACAAATGCTATGGTTCAAACTATTAACAGCTAAACTTAGCTCGTTTTCAAACTGACAATAAATAAGCGTTGGGGACTCAAAACATCACGGATGAGAATTTAATCGTTTACAAGGCCGATTTTGATGACTACAAAAGACAAAAAGTTTGATCTTCAAAGAAAGGGCGGTGACAAGTTTTTCTCAACAGCCAGGACCGAGCAGATAAGAAAGGGTATGCTTAAAAAAGTAACGAAACATTAAATTCTGTTCTATACAGCTCAAATTAACAACACCAAAAGGTGTTTATACTTTATGTTTATGGGAGTCAAGAATCAAAAGACGATGATATTGGTTCTGATTAAGTATTTTTTTTTATTTAATTTAAATAAATATTTGGTTGAAGAAAGACAGCATGGCGAAGGATATATGAAGGAACAAGACGAATTGTTTGAAGGAATGCTCGATGAGCGAGCGTTTATCAAGAGCACTGAATGTATTGAGTTAGAAGTCATTGACCAACAATCGTACAGGCAAGTGTTGGTATGTATTTCTCAAGTTCCAAGTAAACTAACAATAGACCTAACTGGTTAAAGTATTGTAGCTGGTTTTAATCGACTATGTAACATGAAATGAAGAAAAATAGAAATCTGAAGTATGGGTCTCGACTAAACAACCAGACTATTCTTTCCTCTACTGACCGTAACACCCGGTTGGCAGACGACTGCTTACACAGTTTGACGCTGCCGCTCTGAAGAGCTAAAATGAAGAGGCTTGGTTGGTTCAGAGGGCGAAGTCCTAGAGATTAGATTAAAACAGGCTAAGTATGCGCAGATTGTAGGAAAGGCTTCATTCCGCTACATCGGGAAAGTTGGTTTTAAAGAGAGCAGTTTACATAAAAAATTCAGACAACAATGTTTCATGTGAGTGCGTTTTGCCAAGGCTGCATCAATGTCGCGACACTCAGAGAGAGTGTCTAAACTATCGGCATACACCAAGATCTTAACTTCAATGGAAATCCTTTCCTGTTAGTGTAGGACCAAATTGATCAGTTGAAGCACAAAAACAACCCAATAACCTGATAATGAATACACATGGGATGAGGAAACTAATTTGGTGCAAATTAAAGTGTCCAAGAACAGTCCAAACAATAGGCGAACCAGCAAAAGTTCATGTGGACTTACTCTAATGTTTTCGCCAGCAGGGTGCCCCATTACACTTGATACGGAACAATGAGTAGATAATGCAGATACTTCAAAAGAATGGCAAACAAGAATTCTGTAGGAAAATGAAACCCCGCCAGCATGTGCAAGCCGCGAGTGGAACATATAAAACATTTTGTAAAAGTTCTGTTAGACTGTAATACAGAACTAATTACGCCCCACCTGCGATCTAAAGTTAGTTTTAGAACTGGAAACGGATGCAACATTCTCCATACGTAGTGTACGAGAGACTTCGAGTGCTTATTGTTCCTTATGAAGGGCCAGCACACAAAAAACCTTTCGAAAAAACAGTCTTAATGAGTAATCATCTGGATTGTTCATTTTGCTTTTGTTATTGTTAGGTCGAGATGGCGCCTCATTCACGCCAGTATTATACAGTAGGCCCAATGCGGTAGAAGATTTTTACAGCGCTGCAGCAAGTTGCGATAATGATTGTTCTAATAATCTGAATTTTATTCTGAAATCATGATGACGCCTGACAGCCAACAACAGTATGACTCAGACACGATTGTTGGATTGCGGTTTAGAAGCTAACGCCCCAAGAGTGTAACCCGACAGTAAGAGGACCATGATCTACATTAGCGATAAGGTATGTATTCAGGAGGAGCGGCGATAAACAAAGCAATCTTCAACTAAAGTTTGATCTAAGACATGGAAGTGCCTGTATTCTTTCATAAACTTGCGAGGTTACGACTCTCACCTTATAATGAATGCAGTAGACGATGCCTTTAGGGGGTGTTCAAGCATCGCACGTCATTCAGAAAAGTACATGTGATTCACTTTAAATAACATGTCTTTTATGACTCTATCGCAGCACATGATAGGGTTCTTTGAATCACTGGCTATGTCTTAAAGTCTGCCAATAACGGAAGAATATTTTGGACTCAACTATCGTTAGAAAGGGGTTTACTTATGAGTACACAATGAACCAGTTGGGAAAGGTCTTGACGAAGATACACTTCACTAAAGGGCAGTTCTTTTCTGTCTTAGAGGAAGGACATTCAAACGATTCTGATTACAGCATGCCTCAAGAGCATGGCAAAAAAGTTAGATTGTAAAACGATGGGAGACTATATGACTTCATAATTTTAATGGCATCAGATGTATGTTTGTTGGCGGCGTCTTTGAAAATTATTAGTAAGACCTGCAATGAAACATTATAGCTTGGATCCGCGCATTACATTTCTGCGCTGGGGATGAGCGGGACGCTTTTCTTAAAGTTTACTGGAGTACAGATGATTTCTTGTAAGATTTACAAAAATGCTTCAGATGATTGAAAACGGGTTGGTGGAGGAGAATTAGTATGCGTCGCTTAATTACTGTTAAGCAAAAACAACAATACTTGGATCATTATGATCCGAGTAAAAGGTTAACTTTTATGTTTTTAGATGCAAACAAATTGTATGTTGGGGCTAAGGCGCAATCAATCCATTACGTACTTTAAAATGCACACAGTACAAATAATCTTCACAAGGCATTAACTTGGTTGGGCAGTTTAAACGCCTGATCAACAGCGTGGTTTCATTCTAGAAGTTGACTTAGAATACTCATGACTCCATGACCTCCATAATGCAAAATCATTAGCAGCAGAAAGAATAAAGATGGCTCAGAGAGAGACGCCTAAAACTGTGCCCTAATTTCGATGCAAAAAAAATTATGTCTGCCATACAGACTTCTACATTTTTATTTAAGACTGGTTTAAGGTTAACAGCTGGCAATCGTATAATTGCTTTCGATCAAGAACCAGTTCATGAAACCATACATCATGAAGAACACTGATCTCAGAAACTAAATCCAGATGCTTCAGAAAAGACTTTTTCAAGCTGATGGAACAACAAGCTGTTTTGGAAAGAATATGGGAAAATCCACACAAGCGCAAAGACGTCAGATTGGTCACCAGAGAGAACGGAAGCAATTAAGCCTGACTTCAAAACCTAATTATCAGGACTTCAGAGATTTCATGATCAGCTTTTGGGCATTACTGATGAAAAAAAAAAGAAAGTCAAATTGGCAAACTGTATTTATTGGGTTTACTGTTTTAGAATTATCAAGCTTTATGTTAGAGTTTCTTTATGACTACTTTAGCCCTCTATCTGAGTCCAGAGTACTTTAACAGATACAGAAAGTATTGTTATAGATTTCCTATGAAGACATATATAATGACATGGAAACCGAAGTAGCTAAAGGGCATCAGGATGGTATGACACGTCCGATGATTACCCTAAAGATCGCCTTTGCATTCAATTACTAACAAGAAGGTTTTCAAGGAAAGATGAAGGAATGAATTATCTGAAGGTGATAAGGAGTTTGTTGGTTTTACAGTCAAAAATGTACAGTTATTTCGAGCCAGGAGGGAAATCTTTAGAAAGCAAAGGGAAATATCTCGCAGCGTTGTGCAGTCAAACTTATCCATCGAAATCAAGAAGCATTGTTTAGGCAATAAGACTTTTCATCATGACAACGTAAAATGCGATTATCTCATGAGATCCAACAACAGTTGTAACAAGAAGTCATTAGATAAGAACAAACACAAAACGGGTGTTTGTTAATCCAGGGTGTTCTTATGCAATTGGCACTGGAGAACCGTTAAATTAATTAAGGGATGTGTCTGGCGGTATTATCTGCAGTCTTCGTCACAAAGATCTTTGAGGAGCTGGTTGTTTTGTTTGTGTCAGTTTATCGTAAATAATACTCGGCCGGATTCATCTTTACAATTCTTTTATTTCATATTGGGATCAACACTCAAATGGATCTGTTGCAGATAGCGAGAGTGTCCCCTTCTGATTCCCCCGTAAATAAAGGTTACCTTACTTTCAAACCAAACCGTAATAGTTTGCGGATATGAATGACGTTCCTTCAACAACATTTATTGTTTTTCTTTTGATAGTTTTGTAAGGTTTTTAGCCTTTAAATTCTTCATTATTCATTGGCCGAAAACTGAGGGCAGTCTTTAACCCCTTCTGTGTTGCGAGTTGTCAAGCAGCTCTCTGTGATACTGGTAGGAGGAAAAGTCTTTCGGTAACTGTTTGTTAAAGTTTTCAACTAAAGCTGTGATCTGTGACTCCGGACTGCCTCTTTCAAATAGTAAACTCTGTGTTTTAACAATTTAATTGTTCACTTGACCCTTTACATTCTTTTCCATCATCGACTTGAATCATGCGAGGGTGAAGTTAGTGGACCTGTTGGTATATCAGTTTGATATTATAGAACAGAACAGCAGAAGCACTCTTTTGTTGTTAATGGTCAAGCATCTTTATTTCTAGAAAGCTATGTCAATGATGTAAGTGCGTACTTAAATCTTTTTCGTCTAATCCTATAAGTGGGTAAATATAGAAGATCCATATGAATGGGTGTCGTTTTGAGTTGTCTTGACAAAGTGCCGGTCCTCTGTAGTCGTCTAGGAGAGGTAAATTAAATTTGGCAAATCGCTTGTTAGATAACCAGTCTTTTGCTGTAGTTCACTAACCCCGCTGCTTGGCTTAGCTTTTTTAATTGCCGTGATTCCCTTCCAATATCCTTTTGGTGAATAAATAGATTTTGTTCATTTTGTATTCAGCTGATATTATGCGCAACAAATACACAACAGTCATACCAACAACAATAAAAGCGATTTCTTGCATCTTTTGTTTTTCTGATGGTTGATAAAAGTCACTGATTTTGGTGGGGGCAATGTCTGGACTGGTTTGCCTGTTACTAGATTTAAAATTCTTTTATTGCTTGGTCAACATTTTTAAATGTGTAAGCTGCATGCCCCGGTCTTTTCAGGTGTCATTAATAAAATCTAACTGTCAAGTCTCTGCTTTTCATAGGCGTCTTTTGCAGCTGCTAGTTGCTCCCTGCTTTGTTATGCCTTTTTCTCTCGCCGTCATTCCCCAGTTTACTAAATGCAAAATTTTGCGCTTTAAAAAAAAGCGCATTCAACACAGCGCCGCCTATCATTATTGCGAGTGAAACCATTTTTATAAATGTATTTTTTTTCTTACTATTTATATTGTTGGGGAATTATTCCTTGCTTGACTAGAAAATCTTTCGTGGCAAAACCCAAGCTGCAATGATAGCAATCAGCTTTGCTGAATCCTCAAAGTCTAGTTTGCCAAGATCTGTGGTTTAATTCTTAACAAGCTTTTACAAAGCATCGTGTATCCTACACTTAGGCCCCCATAAACAGCAGAAGGGGATACAAGGTTGGTAACGTTTTTTCGGTGCTCATTTTTAAAAAAAAATAATTATAATTTAATAAAAAACATGAACAGCGATGATCTCCTACAGCTACAAGGCAGCCTAAACCTTCCTGAAACTTATGAATGGACCAAGTTGATGATCAAGTATTATGCCCAAAAAGGAAAGGCTGTATTCTTTGGCAGCATGTGGGAAAAAAAACAGTTCCTCGGAACTGATTTTAGCATAGAACAGATTCAGAAATGTCGCCGCAAGAATTATAAAATTCATAAAAGGTATGAAGCGCCTGGGGCTAAATGGTGAAAAGTGGGGGCAAACGGTTTTTAGTTTGTACCTAAAACTGTAGAATTTGTCCCATTGATTCTGAAAACAAAAGGAAAACCGTATGATTTAACGCAAGATCCCGTT
>JAFLJL010006484.1:0-11230 GCA_018398815.1 Conus ventricosus
CTCCCTTCTCCAGATAGGAACAAAATAAACTACAATAATGAAATCCTTGTGGCAGGCAATGAACAGAAGGTCGGAAAAAACGAAATAATTCTGAGCCAGTAATATTGCAGCAGTAAAAAAACAAGATGCCCTCAGAATAAGCCATCCAATCCCGTGGTCAAAGCCCAGAGAGTTGAAGTCCACGAAGTCAAAAAAAAATAATGACCATGAATATGAAAAGACAGCGCTTGTTCTTGGGTTAACTGGCCTAGGATTACTTGGTCTTTATCTTACTAAAAATTAACCCAACTATTAAGAGAACTAATGCCCATAAGTGCTCGGCCATAAAGCCAACTACTTTGCTTGCAGTAGACAAAGCCAGCTAACGACACCCCCTAATATACCTGGTAAAGAGTCTATAGCTTTACTGGCTATTTTTTTAATAAACCGCAAGATGATCAAGCTGTTTTTTTACCCATGATTTATCAGGCGGTGATGAGGCGATGGCGATGGAGGCACTGGGATTTGACCACCGCCGCCTGTAATAGCCATCACCAGTGTACTTATTGCAAATCCTAAGGCCGTTATAACGCTTGCTAATGTGGACTCCTTGCACTCTTAACAGTGTTCGTATTCGTTCTGCTAGCGTTGTGTTTTCATTTAAAATTCTTTGGGTAGTTTCTCTTATTATGCTCACTTCAGATTGTAATTGTTCTCGGTTAGTAGACAACACTGCTAGTCTTGCTGATCTTTCTTCTTCAAGATCTTTTAGTCTTTGGGTTATTCTTTCTTTATATTCACGCCCTAAGTTGGCGTCATCAGCCTCAATGAGTTTTTCTTTTTCTCTTTTTATATCATCTAGTACACCCAGTTTTGCTAAATTGTTTTCTAATTCACCTCTAACGGTTCTTAAAGTACGATCAAGGGCTAATAATTCTCGCATGGGTAGGAGATCCTGTTTCTGTAGCGGTGGGTCGTGTATAGTTTTAATGCTGTTTCTTCTGATAAACTGGTTTCTGCTTGCATTATTTTGTCCGCGTTTGACTTAAATCTTTAAGTTCCATGTTTGTATTTGGCTATCTGTTGGGAGTTCCTTGTAGTGTGTTTTGAAGTTAGAAACTGCCTCCCCCTTAATTTTGGTCTAACAAGGCCAAGGCGATTTCGATCTCCGCCCGAAGTCTTTGTCTATTGTATTCATGCCTACAAATTGATGGGTCTCGTTTATCTGTAAGCTGAACAAGTTGTCCTTGATCGTTTTTTACATACAAATGGCCTTTATCTTTTACTTCAAAATCATTAGGATCTATAAATTCGGGAGGTTCTAGGCCTAAACTTTTGTAAAATTCTCCGGCCGTACTTTCTGTTAATTCACGCCGCATTGAGAGCTTGAGCGATGCTGTGTCAAAGGAGTCATTTCACTCATGTCGTCTCCAGGATCAGGAACATCATAATCTTCTTCGCCTTCATTCCTGCCATGTTTTTAATAATTAACTTTTTATTTTGTTTTATAAAAAATGTCGCAACATATGGTTCAATTCTTGACCCCATAGAAGACTGAAAGAGCCCTTTGGCGTGAAGGGAAATAAACGGAATATTACTGTTCCAAATAATCCATCTACTATTGATGCAGATCAAATTCTTACTGTCAAATTTCCAGACCTAGGAGCAGATGAAGTGATTGTGCCAGGCTCTGCGCAACTTACTTTCAAAATAGAACTCGAATCAGCAACAGACCCAAACAGGACAGTTGTCCAGAATTTGGGTCGGGCAATCGTTAAGAAAATTTCTATAAAACTTGAGGGGCAAGAAATATTTTCTTTACACAATGCAGACATATTTTTAACCTATTCTGATCTATGGCTAACTGGGAATGAAAGGGCCGATCTTGCGTTTCAAGGAATAGAAAATGAAGAAGCACTAAAACATAGAATAGGCGCCGCAGATGTTAAAGACGGCAAAAAGTATGTAGCGGTAAATTTTGCGTATGGAAATCGCTTTTCTATTCCCTTAGATTTTGAGTTGTTAAAAGCGCATGCGCCATACTTTCAAGGAGCATTAAAAGACAGATTGTCATAGAACTAACTTTTAATGAATACAAACGTGTTATCAGATCATCAGACACGAAGCAAAGTACAGCATTTTGACATCTCGTTAGAGTTTGACGTTGTTAGCAACCTAATTTAGCAAGGCTGATTGAGCAACAATATCAGTCAAAATTAGCAATATATTACGAAAGAGTAATTCATCATACAACATATCCCAGAAGCAGGGCAGACACTATATGGAATTTTAGTTTTAGTGCCACAGCAAGATCGCTTAAAGGTATTTTATTGCTGTGTGAAGTGAAGAACCATTCAAAAGAGGAAGTGAAAAGTTTATTAATCCAAAAATAACGAAAGTACATGTTCGATTGAGGGTAGTCCTAACCAAATCTACGCTAGCGGACTTAGACCTTATCAGCATTTTGACGAAATAAGAAAATTGTTTGGGGTTGGGAGGTGTAGAAATCCAACAGTAGACCTTGTGTCTAAAGATCTACACCTTCACAATGTTAGGCTTGATGATATTTAAAAATCAAAATACGGTTTATGGATTGACCTAAGGTCAACAGAGGATAATCAGTTGCATGGAAGTGGGAGAACTGTTAAAGACGGAATAAACATTCAAATTGATAAAGAAAAAGATGGCGATAAAAACCCGTTAAAATGTACATTTTTTTTTTAATATATGATGGCCTGAATTTCAAGAAAACAGTTTAAAAAGATATACAAACAAAATTATTTTTTTTTTTATAAAGCAGTCCTTCGGTTTATCAAAGGCCTAAGCGCCAAAGTCGCCAAAAGAAGAGATAGAAAACCCCTGCATAAAAACCTTCGATTAACAAAATTACACAAATGCAAACAAAAACGAGAAAGACCTTTCAAAAAACAGAAAAACCCAAAACGAAGGTTTCTGCTGCCTTTAATGCTTTACATATGTTAATACGGAGCACGACTATTAGTGCTGCTCAGCAGGAACGAGTGAGGCCCTTTTAGCAACGGGCGTAGGGCACCCGCGCTTTCCCTCTAGGGGGGTTTGTTTTAAACTCTCGCCTGTGTTCATTGGCTGAATGCGCGGAAAAAATTTAAAAAAACTAAACCCAAAAACCCAACAGCTAGGTTCAACAAATAACAGCTAAACTTATTTTTGTTCAAACTGACAAAAAATAAACGCTATTGACTCAACATCACGGATGAAAAATTTTTAACGTTTCAGGCCGTTTTTTGATGCTAAAAAAAGACAAATTTTGTTTTAAAAAAAAGGAAAGGGGAAAAGTTTTTCTCAACACCAGCCCCCCGAACAGAAAAAAAAGGGAATGTTTAAAAAAATAAAGGAAATTTAAACTCGTTCTAAAACAGCTCACATTAAAAACATCAAAGGGCGTTTTTTCTTAGTTTATGAGCCAAGCACAAAAAGACCGTTGATATTGTTTTGATTAATATTTTTTTTTAATTTAAAAAAATATTTTCATTTTAAAAAAGAAAATCAACAGGCTAAATATGAAGACCGACGAATTGTTTAAAGGAATTTTTAAGGGGAACGTTGGCAAAAGTTTTAAAAAGATATTTCTGAAGTCTTTGATCCAGCAAAACTACAGGCAAGTTTTGTACAGCTTTTCTCAAGTTCCAGGTAAACTAAAAATAGACCCGCCATTAAAAAAAATGTTTAGCTGTTTTAATCGACTATATAACAATAAATAAAAAAATCAGAATTGGGGTCTAACAAACAACAGGTTTTTCTTTCTCAAATGACTTAAACCTTTTGGGGCCCCACTGTTTTCACATTTGATGTGGCCCGGAAGAAGCCAAAGAGGGCCGGGTTGGTCAGGGGGCGAACCCCTAGAGATCAGATTAAAACAGGCTAAGTAGAGCCGATTTTTGGGAAAGTCTTATTTTCCATACCCCCCCAATTAGTTGCAAAAAGAGCAGTTCTAAACAAAAAGAATTTCAACAAAAAAAATTTTTTTAGTGGTTTTTCTTGCAAGCTTCATTACGTCCGAAAAAAACCGAGAAATACTAACACACCCTTCAGCAATATTTTTAAACTTTTGGAATACCCTTTTCCCTGTTAGCGTGGAAAAAAATTTGATCATTTTGAAGAAAAAAAAAAAACCAAATAACTGTTAAATGTTTTCCGGGTTGAGAAAAAAAATTTTGGTCCCTATTGAGGTCAAAAGATAGCCCAAAAATGGTGACCCAGAAAAAACCCATGGGACTACTCTGATTTTTCCCCAAACAGGGCCCCAATTTCACATTGATACGAACGATGAGTAGTTTATTCACAACCAAAAGGGTCTAAACAAAATTTCTGTAGAAAAGTTTAAAAAAGAATTCCACCTTCCAGCCGCGCTTAACATATAAAAACATTGTAAAAGTTCTGTAGCTGTAATACAGAACAAATTTCCCCCCACCTGGATAAAAATTATTTTTTAAGAACGGGGAACGGCGCAAAACAATCCATTTTTTTACGAAACTTCGAGCGTTTTTTGTTCCTAGGGGGGACCAACCCACAGAAATTTCCCCGAAAACGTCTAATGGTAATCACAGATTTTTTCATTTGTTTTTGTTATTGTAGGTCGAGGGTGCCCATTCAAAACCAGAATTAATAGGGGCCAGATGCGCAAAATATTCTTAAACGCATCAGCAATTGGAAACGCCTGTTCAAAAATCTAAATTTATCTGAAATCAAAATGAGCCAAAGACAAAAACAGTATAAATCACCACTCACGTTGGTTTGGGGTTTAGAACTAATGTCTAACGCGGGGAAGCCAACCCGACAGAAAGAGACCTGATCAAAATTAGCGGAAATTTCAGAGGAGCAGCCCCCACAGTAAATGCAATTTTTAAACTAAAATTTTGATCCAAAAAATGGAAGCTGCCAATTTTTCTTTCATAATGCGAGGTACGCTCTAATCTTTATTGCAGAGTGACACCCCTCAGGTAACATGCATTGCCGTCATCAGAAAAGTCATGTTTCCTTTTAAATAAATGTCTTTTTTACTCATGCAACACCTGAGGGGATCATTGGCTCTGGCCAGTCCTTAAATCCTCCCCAAATAACAAAGATATTTTGACCCAACTCTTTAAAAAGGGAATATATCCTTTGGTACATGAACGTTGGGAAAGTTGACGAAGATACACTCCGCCAAAAGGCGCGTTTTTTTCTAGTTTTAGGGGAAAGGGCATTAGTGATTCTGATTACCAGCATCCAAAGATGCGGGGCAAAAGGGTTAGATTGAAAACGAGGGGGAGACTTCATGACTCATATTTGATGGCTGATACATGTTTGTTGGGGGGACGTTTTGAAAACTATAAAAAGACCTCATAAAAATTTTTTATAGCCTGGGATCCCGCGCATTACATTTCGCGCCCGGGGAAGAGTTGGACGCTTTCTTAAAAGATACTGGAGTACAGATGATTTATTGTCAATTTCCAAAATGATTCAATGATTGAAAACGGTTTTGCGCGGGGGAATTAGATGGCGTCGCATCATTACTGTAAAGCAAAAAACAAATATTTGGAGGACAAGATCCAGTAAAAGCTCTAACTACTCATGTATTTAGTGAAAACAATCTGTTGGGGGGGTAGGGCGCAATCACCCACCCAATTTTGAAATGTACAAAGGCGGCGGAAAAAAATTTTTGGGCAAAGAGTTAAAGTGGTTAGCAGTTTGACACCAGATCAACGCGGGGTTTTCTTCTAAATTTGACTTAAATTAAATGAACCCCATGACCCCCAAATGCTCCCCTTTAGCTGCAGAAATCTAAAGAGAACCCAGAGCCCCCTAAACTTGTGCCTAATCTTCGGGGGCAAAAAAATTAGCTGTCATTCAGACTTCTACAATTTTATTTAAGAATTTTTAAAAAGTTGACAGCGTTATCGTTAATAGCTTTTGATAAAGAACAGTTCATGAAACCATACATAAGAAAACCGATCTTAGAACAAAACCCAATGTTTCAGAAAGATTTTTTTCAAGCTGTGAACAACAGCTGTTTCGGAAAGACTATGGAAAATCCACAAAACGAAAGAGTAAATTTGCAAAAAAGAGAATGAAGAATTAAGCTGATTTAAAAACCAAAATTATCAGGACTTTAAATTTCATATCATTTTTTGGCAAATGATAAAAAAAAGAAAGTAAAAATTGGACAAACCGTATTTAGGGGTTTTTTTTAAAAATTATCAAAGTTTTTTGAGTTAGAATTTTTTTATGATACTTTCCCCCTTTTGTACCAGACCCAGAGACTTTACACAATACAGATAGTTTTGTTTAGATACCCCTACTGACGAATTAAAGCTTGGAAATAGAAGTGGCAAAAGGGCATGGGGGATGGTACACACACTGATTACCTAAAATCGCCTTTGCTTTCAACCGTTAAAAGAAGGTTTTGGGAAAAGATAAAGATGATTTATTTTAAAGGGTATCAAGGAGTTTGTTGGGTTAATTTTAAAAAAATGTCTCTTTCGACCAGGGAAAACCATTAAAAAAGCAAAGGGAATATTCGCAGTGTTGGCAGTCAAACTATCACATGACAATAAAAAAGAAGCTTGTTCAATAAAATATTTTCTCATAAAAAGTAAAACTGCGATCAATTACTGAGATCAACACCGTTGTAACAAAAGAAATATTAGATAGAACAACCCCTAAACGAGTTTTGTTGACCCAGATTTTTCTAGCAATGGGCATTGGCAACAGCAAAAATTTTATTTCTTTTCCGGGGGCTTCATGGGGGGTTTTTAATTTTTTTCTCAATTTTTTTATAAGCAATCATACTTTACCCCAATTCACCCAAAATTTTTTTTCATGTTTGTTGTGCTTTCGAATTTTTTTTATTATTTTAAGATTTCTTTTCCCCCAATATTATAATCAAAATTTGGGGTTTTTTGGGTTGTGGGCGTTTGGGGATGTTTTAGAAGTTTTGGGTGAATCCTTAAAATTTTTTCCCCTAATAGTAGAACTCGATAAAATTTTCCCCTTTTTATTTTCAAGTCTCTTCCTTTATCTTTCTTGCTTCGTCCGAGCCTCCTTTTTAGTCTAAAATATATTTATGTAAATTAAAAAAATTTAAATTAAACAACTGGAAAATGTGATAAGGAGTTTTTTGTTTAAAACCAAAAAGTCGTATTTCGGGGCCCGGAGAAAAATTTTTTCCCCCAGTTTCATTATAAGCTCAATCATTCATTCCAATTTTTTCCCCAAATTTTTTTCATGTTTTGCTTGATTGTTCGAAATTTTTTTTAATCATTCAAAATTTTCTTTTCCCCCCTCAAAATTTGGGATTTTGGGGTTTTAGGTCTCTGGGGGGTTTGCTTTTGGAAT
Organism: Conus ventricosus; assembly: GCA_018398815.1. NCBI lineage: Eukaryota > Metazoa > Mollusca > Gastropoda > Neogastropoda > Conidae > Conus > Conus ventricosus. The sequence goes on from JAFLJL010006484.1 coordinate 7,336, forward strand.
CCTCATAAAGTTCCTAAAGAGAACTCTATCAATGATTCCCGTATTAATTTAAAGGGTTTTCCTTTATCATTTTGTTTGTCTGTGCTTTCCCTTTAGTCTCAATAATTTTGTAAAATTAATTAAGCAACGGAACTGTTCTGCGGGATTATTGCAGTTCTTTCCCTTTCCAAAAAATCTTTGGGGGGGCGGTTGTTTTTGTTGGTCGTTTTTCGTAAATAATCACGGGGGGATTTATTTTACAATTCTTTTTATTAATGGGTCAACACTCCCAAAATGGACGGTTGCCCTGATGCGAGTGCCCTTCTGCTTTCCCGGGGAAAAAAAAGGACCTTACTTCAAACCCAAAAGGGAAATTTGCTGGATGAAGACTCTCCTTCAACAACATTTTTGTTTTTTTTTTGATTGCTTGTACGGCTTTTGACTTTAAATTTTCATTATCATTGCACTAGAAATGAGGGCAGCTTCAACCCATTTTATTTGCGAGAATTGTCAATCGCCCTGTGAATGGTAGGAGAAAAGCCTTTTAGATACTGTTTGTTAAAGTTTTCAACCCCAAGCGTGATCGTGAATCCCCGGGAATGCCTCTTTTTAATGGGAACTCATTTTTAACAATAATTGATTTACTTGGGCCCTTTAAAATTTTTTTCCTCATCGATTGAATCATGCGAGGAATAAGTTAACGGACCCCGTTGTTATTGTTGTATAGCAACAGCAACGCAGAAGCACTTTTTGTTTAATGGTTCGCATCTTTGTATCTTGAAGCTATTCAATGACTGTAATGCGTACTTAATCTTTTTCGTCAATCGATCATGGGTAAATAAAGAAGATCCATTTGATGGGGGTTGTTTGGGTTGTTTGACAAAAATGTGGGGCTCTTATTCGTTTTGGGGGGCGGTAAATAAATTTGCCCAAAACGCTTTTTTGTAACCATTCCTTCGCTGTTTGTTCCTGACCCCCGCTGCTTGGCTTAGCTTTTTTATGTGTTTTTCCCTTTCCAAAATCCTTTGGCGAATAATAGATTTTGTTCCTTTTTTTATTCAGCCAAAATTATGCGCAACAAAAAACAACGGTCTGCCAAGACAATAAACACGATTTCTTGCATCTTTTGTTTTTCTGATGGTGATAAAATCACTGAAAATTTTTGGGGGGGGCAATGTTCCCAAAGGTTGCTGTTTCAAGATATATTCTTTTTTTCTTTACAAATCTTAAAAGTGTAAGCTGCATGTCCCGTTTTTTCAGTTTGTCGTTTTTAAAAAAACTAAAAGCTCAATTTCCCTTCTTTTCATGTTATCTTTTGGGAGCTGCTAGTTGCTCCCTAGCTTTGTTTGTCTTTTCCTCCCCTCATCCCCCCAAATTTATTAAAAGCGTAATTTCTTCCGCTAAAAACAAGCGCATTCACTCGGCCCCCCTTCATCATTACAGGAAGCCTTTTTTTTTAAAAGTATTTTTTTTAATTTTTTCATATTGATACTGTCAGGGGAAATTTTTCCTCTTAACTAGAAAATCTTTTGTGCGAAGAAGCTGCTATAACAGCAATTAGCTTTTCTGAATCCTCAAAGCCAGCTTGCCCAAAATCAGCCATTTATTTTTAACAGGCTTTTTAAACCAAGCTTTTGATCCTAACTTTGGCCCCAATAACAGCGAATGGTATACAAAGGGTTGGTAACAGTTTTTCGGTGCTCATTTTTAAAAAAAAAAATAAATTTTAATTTTAAAAAAACATAAAACGATGATTACACAGCAACTGGGCACCCAACCTTCCTGAAATTATGATTACAAATGACCAAGTTGAGACCAAGCTATTATGCCCAAAAAGGGGAAAAGGGGTTTCTTTTGGGACTGCGGAAAAAAAAAACAGGTTTTTCGGAAAAAAGAATTCGCATAGAAAAAATTACAGATGTCGCCCAAAACATTGTAAAGTATCAAACAGGGATAAGCGCAACTAGGATCCAAAAATGGAAAAAGTGCGGGGGAAAAGGCTTGTTTTACACTAACAGTAAGAAATTTGCACCCATTGACTCGAACAAGACTTTATGTATGATTTAAAAAGCGGATCCGTTTTAAAAAAGCATTAGAGTCTCTAGGGGTGATCTAATTACAATTTGGAAAAAAATTTTTTGTTGCCGCTAATCATGGGAAATTACTTTTAATATTAATTTTTTTCCCCTTTAAAATGCCGAGCCAGAAAATCACAGAAACAGAAACATTGAATCAGGGGAAAAAAGTGCCGGAACAACCCCCCTCATCCTGGGGTGTTGCACAAAAAAAATTAGCGGGGTGGGAAACAAACAAAAAAAAAACAAGTTTCAGAAAATAAATATATGAAACAAACGCCGCCCAAAGGCCACTATAAAAAGTCAAAAAAACGTTGATTCAAGGCCTACAGCACCAAAACTTCATGGAATATTGAACTTTAAAAATGTTTCATTTTTGGGGCCCTTGCGCTGCTGGGGGGGTTTTACGTTATAAAATTATAAAAAAGCGCAGCAAAAACCCAAAAAGTCCAAAAAATCTCCGCCACTAAATACAGAAGTCGAACACAAAGCATGCCAAAACCGCCAACAACAAAAAATCATTTGATCCATTTCAAATGCAATAATATTTTAAGAAATTAATTTTTAAAAATTTTTTGTTTTTTTGATAAATAGATCTGGCGGATTATTATTGTTTAAAAAATGGGTCAATAAATAAAGACATGGGGTCATAAAGAATTTCCTAGACCGAAAAGTAACAATGCGGTTGCTTCAATGTAAGAACTTATTTAAATCTATGCTAGCCCCATCTCGCGCCAAGGACGCTGAGCAAGACATCCCGACGATGAGCGTTTTTTGAGGGGTTTTGTTTACTATATTACATCTACATTTTTAAAAAAACATAGATTGTATTGTTTTTTTTTTTATAATTAAAGATAAAATTGATAAGAACTTGGTTTCTTTGAGGGGACTTTTTCAATCTTGAGGTGACTTAATAAAAAAACTTGAGGGGCTTGGGGTGACTTGGGAAAAAACTTAAAGTGACTTAGGATAACTTTAGGACGCTTAAGTAAGAACTTAGAAGGACTTTAGTAAGAACTTTAAAGGGGACTTGGGACGACTTGATAAGAACATAAGTAAACTTTAGAAATGACTTGGGGATTGAGTTTAAAAATTAAAGTACTTGAGTGGTGGCATGGTGGGGGGGGGGTGGGGGGCGTTGCATGCGGTGTGCGCGCACCTTTGATTATTTATAAAAACGAAGTTTAGAATTTTTTGTTATTACAGTAAAAAAACAACAATGGCAGCAGCACAAAAACAAAGATAACACTATATACAGAAAAAACCATCGCGCACACACGCACGACACAAACACACACACAAGTTTAAAAGATAAGGATGCTTGCATGGGGAAAGTGTAAGGGTTCTATGGTTCGCGCTTGACCCGTAAAAAAGGGGGTTTTCCCAAGGAAAAAAGGGCCCGGGCTTTTTTTCCGGGTTTTTTTTTTTTTTTTTTTTTTTTTTTTTTTTTTTTTTTTTTTTTTTTTTTTTTTTTTTTTTTTTTTTTTTTTTTTTTTTTTTTTTTTTTTTTTTTTTTTTTTTTTTTTTTTTTTTTTTTTTTTTTTTTTTTTTTTTTTTTTTTTTTTTTTTTTTTTTTTTCCCCCCCCCCCCCCCCCCCCCCCCCCCCCCCCCCCCCCCCCCCCCCCCCCCCCCCCCCCCCCCCCCCCCCCCCCCCCCCCCCCCCCCCCCCCCCCCCCCCCCTTTCGGTTTAAACTTTGAAAGGGGAAAAAAATTTTTTTTTTCCCAAAAAGCCGGCCCCCCCAAGTGCAATTTTTAAAAAACAAAAAAAGGCTTGATTAAATAAAAAAGCCCCAAAAACCCGGGGTTTGAATTAAAAAGTAAAAACCCAAAAACCCCCCGTG
>JAFLJL010006485.1:0-11456 GCA_018398815.1 Conus ventricosus
AGTGGGCACTATGCTGTCTAGCCATGTAACAAAATCGGTGCTCTTGCAAAAGTATCCTCCAAGGAACTGTTGTAAGCAGGGAAGTGGAGGGAAAAACAAACAAAAATGGACTGACAAATTTACAGAGTGGATGGGGAAAACATTTGCAGAGGCCAGGACATTGGCACACAACCAACAGAACTTAAGAAAACTGGTGATTGATCTTCAGTGTTGTGTCCGATGACTCCCAGTGAGTTAAGGGTGAAGAAGAAGAAGAAGATAGAAGAAGAAGAAGAAGAAGAAAAGAAGAAGAAGAAGAAGATATAGAACAACAACAACAACAACAACAACAACAATAACAACAACAACAATAACAATAACAATAAACAACAACAACAACAACAACAACAACAACAACAACAACAACAACAACAACAACAACAACACAACAACAACAACAGCAACGACAAGAACCGAAAGTAGAAGGAAAAAGAATAACGTTTCATCGCGTCAATGCATTGTTGACTGACTGAAGCAAAAGCATAAAAATAGAAATAAACAAAAACCAACAACAGCAATAAAACCCAAAAGAACAAGAAAAAAGAAAAGAAATAAGAAGACCTACAGTGCAAACTTACCAACTGGGCGTTAAATGTATATTTGTGTGTGTAGACATTGGGATTGTTTGCATTGATGTTGTTGTTGTTGTTGTTGTTGTTGTTGTTGTTGTTGTTGTTGTTTGTTGTTGATGTTGTCGTTGCTGTTGTTGTTGTTGTTGTTGTTGGGTGGTGGTGTGGTGGTGGTGGTGGTGGTGGTCGTTGTTGTTGTTGTTTTAAGATTGGTTTTGTAAATTTACTTCACAAAGATTAAGGATACAATGCATAGATTCGTAAATGGCTGATGTAGAATGAGGAAAAAAAATCAAATCATTGGAAACATTAATTCAGCCTACCAGCATTTTCAAAAGGTGCTTTAATGATATGACTCACCACACAGAAATCAGAAAGAGTGCACCAATGATTAATTTTGGGAAGGTGCCAACGTTGTCTGTGCTATGACAATCATAGCCTTCCATCAACGTAGTAAGGGAATGACGCCCGCACACAGAAGTAAACAGAACCTGTGTTTCTTGAGGTTTTACAGACAAGAAATATTACAACACACTAGCCTTTATTACATTATGTGATTTTGTCGCTTTCTGTGGGATGGCATGCTCATGTTGGCAGTAGAGGATGGAAAGTAACAGGAAAGGTGCCAATGGTGGCTTGAATTCTGAACAGATTTCAAACTCTTTTCTTCTCCATTTTCGCACATCTTAAGAAATGGTATAACACGTCGTCTTTAAAGGCTCGTTGTCTTTCCCCTTTCATTAAAAATGGCATGATCGGCCTCCTAGCAGGCAGGCTTTGTCACATCTTGCTGCCTATCGCTAGTCCATAACAATAGGTACATTATTTATTTGTATATTCGATTGATTGATTGATTGATTGACTTGTACTTTTAATTCTTCTTTTGTTTACTAAACCGCTTGTATATATCAGATGTGCAGCTATGCTTAATGTGGATACCGGGTACGGATATCCAATGGACAAAAAATGCAAAATAGATCTGAGTATCCCAATTCTTCCTGGAACTCTGATGATGCTCACCCTGCTCTATATAACTGCTGGTGACTACCACCCAATCAGACTAAGTGTAGCAGGGCCTTCTGGTCAGCAAAAGTTCCAGATATACTGACAAAACATGTGAAGGATCGAACATTTCTTATAGAGGAGGGTGTCCTACATGTTACAAGACAATTTACAGGTTGGCGTTATCGCGACGAATACCACGGGAAACCGTCTCATTTACACCATGCTTCAGGTGACATGTTTCCTTTTACTCGTCTGATCTATGGTACTTTTTTTTTTTTTGCTGCCCCCAACCTCTGCGCCACCTCAGAGGCAGTGCACCCCCGCCGCTCATTCCGACACCCCGTCCACAGCCACAGCCTGGTCAGCCCCGCCGCAGCCCGGCACCGGGAAATCCACAGGAGCAGTCATCAAGTCGTCAAGAGGAACCCCCCGGAAAAACACCCTGCTGCCGATATTTTTGGGTGGGTTCGGGGCGCCTGTCTGATCTAACATACGGGGACACCCCTACTAACCCCCTTTCTGAAGACATAATTGCTAGTCGCGGAGAAAGGCGTAGTGAGCTCTCTCCCGAGGGCGCCCCCACGTCCCCCCAACACACCCCCCCATGGAGTCGCCGATACCGGGCCCCCCGAGGGAACCAAAACCCAAGGGCCCACAGAATTGGAGGGGACATCAAACGAGGTCACCAGAGGCAGGCATGAAGGGCCACAGAATTTGGCATTTTTTAAAACCCTGATCGAGAGAATGGGGATTTTAAAGATGAGCTAGGGGTTTCCATTTGGGTCTGAAACTACATGACAGGGTTCTCTACCTTCCTTTCTAATAATCCCGGCGTCAACCGGGCCCCGAAGATACGGCACTGCAGTTTTGGTCAGGAACTTTGAGCAACACTCGAAACGATCCATTAAATGGGTGAAGCTCGACTTTTGGGCCCAGTCTTCCCAAATGAGTCCGCAGCAAAATCAAAATTGGGGAAGCCGGGGGGGGCAGAAAAACCCAATGACCTTTATGGGTTTTTGAATCCACGACCTCCCAGTCCGGGGGCCGGGCAACCATTCGCCGGCGGTTGTGACATGGTAATTTTAGGTTTCCAGTGATCTGAAAAGTTTCCCTTTTTTCTGCTTCCCCTCCCAACCCCCCTTCTTCTCTCTCTCTCTCCCCTCTCTCTCTCTCTCTCCTCCGCTCTCCTCTCTCTCTCTCCCCTTTTCTCCTTCTCTCTCTCTCTCCTCTCTCAAAATCTCTCTCTCCTCTCTCTCCTGACTCTGCACTGCTCATGTTAACTATATCAGGGAAGAAACTATTTTATCCATTCTTGTCAGCTGTTTGTTTCGTCTGCAGAAAATATGTCTGCGAAAATGTTCTTGATGTTGTATGCGTCCTAACATTTATCATTCAGATGGGACGTAAAGGTGAGGGATGCTGAAAAAAAGAAAATGTCTTGTCTATTGTGTTCTCTCTCTCTCTCTCTCTTCTCTCTCTCTCTCCTCCTCTCCTCTCTCTCTCCTCTCCTCTTTTTTCCTCTCTCTCTCTCTCTCTTTCTCTCTTTCTCTCTCCTCTCTCTCTCTCCCCCTCTCTCTCTCCTTTTCTCTCTCTCTCTCTCTCTCTCTCCCCGATTGGGATTTAAATGCACGCATGGGGGGGGGTGGGGGGGGGTTGAATGGGAAAGAAGGGGAGATGATTTGAGTGAAGGTTTTGGCACTGTAAGATGACGATAAAAGGGGAATTAAGCCGTATTCCTTTAAAAAAGGGTGATAAATGATTTCGGTAATAGTTTATTGAAGTTGTGGCTGTTTTGATCTTTTATTTGAATGGCGCTGTCAAGAATGAAAGGTTTTGGTCACTATACACATGTGTCATAGGCAGATGTAGTATTATGACTACGCTATGTGTCACGATGTTTGTTGAAATTTTGTGTTTCACTGAATGTTCGTCCCAAAAATTGAACCAAAACACATGCCTGTTTGAAGTTGTGTTTAACTCACGGTTAAATGTTGATGAGGAAGCAAACGTAAAAGCGAGCAGTTTTAAGCTTGAAAAAATTGTCTGGGACCAAAACAAATTTGAAGATTTTAAGAATATTTCATCTTATGAATTTAAAAGCAGTTTAGGGAGAGCTCCTCATTGATAAATACTGACATTAACGAAGCCTTTAGAATTTAACGAAGCGTTGCTTAGTACTTGCTTATGTATGAAGAAAACGATAACATAGGAAAAGGAAATCAGACCCATGGTTCGACCAAGAATGTAGTCAATGCAGAAAGGACTTAGATTGATTTGAACAGTGTTTACAGACATGGGGATGATGATGTTTTAAGAACTGCATATAACGAGAAACGAAGAGAATATAAAGAGCTCTTCTGGATTAAAAAGAAACCCAATCGTACGTCGACATTGGAGGCTCACATGCAAATATTAATAATCCGACAGGATTCTGGAATAAGTTTTCGATTTTTATTTCTAAAAGTCTGTAGTGAATAACATTAGTAAAGCAGTGGTACACACATTTTCCCCAAGTATTTCAGTCAAATTCTGACAACGTCTCAAATGCTGTGGACAGTGAAAGTAATGAAGAGGGTGATAGAGGCCAGTGGACCGAGGATGACGGGCAGGACCTGAACACAGATTCTCTTGAGTCAGATATAACAGAGAATGAAGTTTTTGCTGCCGTGCGTTCGTTAAAAAATGGCAAGGCAGCAGGTCCTGATGGGATCACAGGCGAAGTCTTTAAAAATTCTATCACCATAATTGCTCCTTTTTTAGTTGCATTATTTAATGTAATGTTTACCTCAGGAACCTATCCGTTACAGTGGTCTGAAGCCTTTATACAGCCTCTCTTCAAAAAAGGCGATCGGAGCTTACCTGATAATTATCGTGGTATTTCGCTATTGAATGTCTGCAGTAGGCTATATAGTCATATATTAAATGAAAGATTATCAAAATGGATCGAACATAATAATGAAATAAACGATTGTCAAGCAGGTTTCAGGAAAAAAATATAGCACTGTTGATCATATTTTTACGTTGTTTGCCAGGGTGCAGAAACCATTATTGTTACAAAAAAATGATATGTTGGTTTTACAGATTTTAGAAAAGGTTTTGATTCTGTCGCTCGATCGAAGTTATGGGCCGTCCTGAAAAAAAGTGTATTCGAGGGAAAATGTACCAGGCTATAACTAGTATTTATAACATTGTAAAAGCAAAAGTTAGAGTTGAAGGTGATCTGACCGAGCATTCACGTGTCCCATTGGTTTAAAACAGGGAGAAAAATGCAGTCCTGTCCTGTTTTTCTCTGTTCATAAATGAACTGGCGGAAGAAATCGTCCAGAGAGGAAACATGGAATTCAGCTTATTCCTGATTTCGGAAATTCTTTTTTCTTATGTTTTCGATAATATTATTCTAGTTTCTGATTCGGTCACAGGCTTGCAAACCCAATTTAATGTGTTGCATGACATAGCAAAAAGGCTTGGTTTAATCGTGAATTTAGAGAAGTCGAATATTGTCATCTTCAGAAATGGCGGCCATGTCTCTGAACATGAGGTATGGTATTATGGACAGAATAAAGTATCAGTTTTTAATATGTATCAATATCTTGGTGTCATTATGTCGACTAGGCTGTCATTTACTCCCTGTTTGAATGATTTATCGAGTCGAGCGAAAAAAAAAGGGGTCATTAACATTTTTAAGTTGCTTTGGTCATTAGGAGAAAAATCTCCCGTCATAATCTTTAAACTTTTTGATGCTCAGATCCAACCTATGCTTAGTTATGGAGCCGAAGTTTGAGGCATCACAGGAAATCTTGATATAGTAGAAAAGGTGAACTTGTTCTCACTAAAAATATTTTGAATGTCAGCATAAAAACTCCTAATGTGATGATTTACGGTGAGTTAGGACGTTTTCCACTATATGTAAACTTGCACCTCAAAAGTGTTCGATATGGTTAAGAATTTGAAGACGCCATTTCATCGTTTGCCTCACAAGTCGTAAAGAATGCTACTACATTTTCATAATAACAACAAGAATACATGGGCATCAGCAATTTGTTTCTTCTTGTACAAATATGGATGTGGAGAGGTTTGGGAGAATCAGGGGGTTGAGGATGAGAAGGCATTTTTGAGAGCATTAAAAAAACAGTGTTATTAATGATTACAAGACTCAATGGTCTCATGACATGGAACAAAGTGATCGTTTCCTGTTGTATCGAACATACAAGAGTGAATTGATTCTATCTCCTATTTGAATGTACTCAATCATTTGCGAGCAAGAATCAGTTTGCCATTTTTAACAAACGCACGGCAGCAAAAACTTCATTCTCTGTTATATCTGACTCAAGAATCTGTGTTCAGGTCCTGACCGTCATCCTCGGTCCACTGGCCTCTATCATCCTCTTCATTACCTTCACTGTCCACAGCATTTGAGATGTTGTCAGAATTTGACTGAAATACTTGGGAAAAATGTGTGTACCACTGCTCTTTACTAATGTTATTCACTACAGACTGCGCCGTACTTCACTCGAATGAGTAATGAAGTGGAAATGTGCATTGTACAGGTGTGTTTGTATGCATTATTACAGAATGTATAAATTGTGTTTCTGTAGCGATACAAATTGATTCTGTTTGTAACCACTCCCAATGACATGGGTCTATGGCCTATTCATTAAATTTTTCTGAGTTCCGAGTTCTCTCTCTCTCTCTCTCTCTCTCTCTCTCTCTCTCTCTCTCTCTCTTCTCTCTCTCTCTCTCTCTCTCTCCTGGGACGTACTTTTAATGTGCAGTTTCCAGTTGTAGGTGTCACGTCGTCCTCAGCTTGGGATTATTTACAGTGGATTGATGGTGCGTACCATGGTCAGTATAGGTGACCTATGTCCTGATCATCATGCCATCAGTCCACTGGGTTCTAGAGTAAACTGTGAAACGTTTCTCTCAATATTCGTATTTCATATGGAAGATGATTGAGGAAGAAGCAGTTTACAGAAGCTGTTTTCTCTCAGCTGCGAGTTACAAAAAGCGTTTACTGATTTTGATAAAAAGTGTTTTGACTTGATCAATCGATATTTACTTTGGCTTATCAGAAACAGGTCATTGGAAGATTTCTTTTTTGAAAATGCATTAACACCATATGTAATGCAATTAAAGCATAGTTTAAAAAGAGGGAATAATTAATTGACTATATTAATATGCACCAGAGGAATAAAACAAGATGTTTGCAGTCCTATTGCATTTATATTATTTATTTATAAGCTTGCAAATGATATGGATTCTCCCGTCGTTTTCGATGGAGGAGTAGTCAGGCAAGTCCTCTGCTGACCCTGCATAGAATAGAGACATGCAGGATGGCCCCGTTTTGTCCGATTCCCCTTTTCTGGATGGTGGCTGGTCTTTTGCGCTCGAATGTCCTTTTTCCTGGGTACGCCATTGATTCCATTGTGTTCTGTCAAGGGGGACATCTTCCCAGGAAGCAGTCTCCATGTTGCAGCTCCTGAGGTTGGCCTTTCAGGCCTCTTGTACCTCTTGAGAGGCCTTCCTCGGTCACGTTGTCCTTCCTGCAGTTGTCCATAGAGCAGCATCTCTGGAATTCTGCTGCCCTCCATGCGTACAATGTGTCCTGTCCATCAGAGCTGGTCTTTAATGAGCATACACTCATAGCTGGGTAGGCTACACGTCTGGATCAGTAGGCTGGGCACTGTATTGCTGTTTGATGCTGCAGATCTTGTGCAAGCATTGATGATAGAACTGTTCGAGTTGTTGGATGTGTCAGCGGAGCGTGGTCAAAGTCTCACAACAGTAGAGGAGAACACTCAGAACCACAGCTCTATAGACGGCAACCTTTGTGCGCATTTTGATGCATGGTCTTGCAAAAGACTCTGCGAGACTCTGCATGGCAGAGCTGGGCTTTAAAATGCGCATATCACTTATGCATCCAGAGATCCGTGGCTGCCTACAGCGTTGCCCAAATAGCAGAACTTGTCTACAGTTTTGACCTCTGTGTTGTTGACGATGACAGGTGTGGTGGAGCTCTGCCAGCTCCGGACGGTGAAGGCTGGAATATGGTCTTGGTCTTACCAAGACTAATTGCAAGTCCAAAACGTTCACAAGCCCTGAAAAGCGATCTGTGGTGCACTGGACATCTCATCTTCTACAATTATTAGCAAAGAGGACCCCTCTCAGAGTGACATCAAATACTTTAGTCTTGGCATGAAGTCTTTAAAGGTTAGTGTTTGCCATCTGAACGAAAATGGATGAATACGCCCCCCCCCCCCCCCCCCCCCCCCCCAGTCCCGAAATGCATCACTCAGCATTGCAGCAAACAGAATGGAACAGACGGTGAGACTGCTTCACTCCGTTTATCATTCAGAATGGGTCGGAAGTATCTCCGTTTTCTTACACCCTCGCCAGCATGCCATCATTGAATGAAATAATCAATGAGATTTTTTTTCTGGGCAACCAATCGTGTAAAGAATCTTCCATAAGCCACTCCGAGTAACGGTGTCAAAGGCCTTCGTGAGAATAAACAAACACCACGTGGAGCTCCTGATCTGCTCATGATTCTTCTGTAGCTGGCGAACAGCAAACACCCTGTCGGTTGTGCCCCTGCCTGCACGAAACTTGCGCTGTGATTCAGGGACGGGGGAGTCTGCTATGTGGGTGATGAGTCTGTTCAAGATGACCCTCGCAAGAATCTTTCCTACCATGCACAAGAGGAAAATCCCTGAAGATTGTCACAGGGCGCTTTATCACCTTCCTCTTGTAGATGTGTACAATAGAGGCGTCTTTTGAAGTCTTGGGACACTTCTTTTTATCAATGGACTGGAAGAGGTTGGTCAGCTTTTCCTTTCACCCATTCTTGTAGATGTCTACTTGAATTACGACTGCTCCTGGTGCTTTCCTAGACGTGGTCTGCTTCAGAGCCTTCGCAGTCTCTGCACTGAAGAGTAGGTCTGCAGGATATTCCTTCATTGGCAGTTGGAAAGCACTGCCTTTGCTTCTTCAGATATTGACGAGTCTCTGTTTAAGAGAGCATTGGAGTGCTAGGTCCACCGAGCATGGATGCCAGTCTTATCTGTCAACAGTGTCGTCTGGTCAGAAGTACATTGAGTCTTGATCCAGTAGTCTTTGGTCCATCGATGATGCGAAGGCCCTCGTGAGTTGTCTTCGTGTCGTTGATGTCAGCCGCAGTTTGCAGACCTTCTTCTTTCTAGCCATCAATCGTTGTTCACCTGTCGAAGTTTCTGCTAGATGAGTTGCTGGCTTGCTAGTACTTCTGTTTCTTCTTCTCGCAGGTCTTGTCGCTGAGGTGATTTATGTGGGTCTTGTGGAGCATATCTATGAGCCTGTTTATTTTTGGGTCGTTTTCATCAAACCAGTCTCTATTTGGGAGTTCAACAAAGCCCAGAGTGGCAGCTCCAGCATTGTACAGGAATTCTTTGAAGGCTTTTCATTCCTGCCAGTGTCTTCTCCCGTGAGGTCAATGTTCGACATACTTGATATTAGTTTTAATTAAAATTTACTGTCAGTTGTAATCTATCAGATACTTTTTCAAAACGTCCAACTGATTCTGTAAACCAACAGGTGTATCCGCAAGTAGAACAACATCATCAGCAAACAACATAAAAAATAGCTCAGTTGCCCCTGGTAGCATTTGAATCCCATGTTTTCCATTCTCTGAAATACGTACTGCAAGCTCGGTGATGAAAAAAAGCAAACTGGGACTGAGCAGCCATCCTTGTTTGCACCAAGTGGACAATTGAAATAATCAGAATAAATGCATTTTTCACGAACACATGCAATGACAGAACCATACATTCCTCACACAGCTGCATGCAACTTCCCATTTACACCACTTTTCCTTAAAACATTCTACAAGACAATTCTATTCACAGAATCAAATGCTTTCTGGAAATCAACAGAGGCAACATACAATTTTGTCTTTTTAGCAAGTATTTCTGGACTAAGATCTACAATGTAAATATGTGGTTTATTGTGTTGTATCGAGACCAAAATCCAGCTTGTTCTTCTATAATTTTTCCTCTCTCTTTCTGCCCATGCAGTTAATCTTTTATTAAAAAATATGTGTATAAATTTTGCTTAGAACACTTGTCAGTGCAACGCCTTGGAAATCATTTGGATTGTTATTATCTCCTGTTTATGAAGAGGGATAATTATTGATTGTGACCATGCCTCGGGAAAGACTCCTTAGTCGAACAGCGAGTTTAAATGAGTTATTATAAAATCAATACAACAGAATTGGCACACTTTTACATTTTACAAACAACCTTATCAGGACCAGCGCTTTTGTCACATTTCATATGACTGATGCCGTTTAAATACCTCATCTCTTGTTATCACATTGCTAAATAGTGGTTCTTATATACAAAGATCTTCATTGTCTGCCTTTATATTTGAATCTTCGGAATCGTTGTTAAAGCATTGGATACTTCAAAAAAGTGATCATACCACTGTTTTGAGGCAATCCCGTTGGCTGGTTTTTAACTAATCGATCTAATTGTTGACCAGAATACTTTGGAGTCATGAACTGATTTTCTTAGCTTGTCTAATCATTTCTCAACGAATTCTCTTTCTTGTCTCTTTCATTGATGTGTATTGTTTTCTTTCCTTAACATAAAGTGTTTACGTTCTATTTTCAATTTCTTAATTTAGCTCCTTGATATTGCTTCAATCACGTTTCGACAGTTCTTTTTTGTACTCCAGTTTTTATAAAACAGGGAATACTTTACAATGGGAAACGAAGAAATGCTCTCTGTGTGTGTGTGTGTGTGTGTGTGTGTGTGTGTGTGTGTGTGTGTGTGTGTGTGTGTGTGTGTGTGTGGTGTGTGTGTGTGTGTGTGTGTGTGTGTGTCCGTCCGTCCGTCCGTCCGTCCATGGTGAAAATGTGTTCCACTCGCTCCAGACAAAACTACTGGGCCGATCTTTCTGAAAATTTGTAGGTATGTACATTATGGGCCATGGATGATGCCGGCATGTGTTAATTGACCGTTATGGCTGTTACTAACGGCCATAACGGCCAATAACGGTTTTCGCTCTTTATGGAATATTCAGAAAGTATTTGGCCGATCTCTCTGAACATTTGTAGGCATGTCATTATGGATCATGAATGATGCCATTTGTGTTGTTTTACCGTTATATCCGTTACTTACGGCTATAACGGCCAATAACGGTTGTTCTTTTTCATGGAATATCTCAGAAAGTACTTGGCGATCTTTCTGAACATTTGTATTCATGTTCATTATGGGTCATGGATTATGTCCATTGTGTTATTTTACCGTAATAGTCGTTTACTAATGCTATAACGGCCCATAAAGGTTTCTTTCTTTATGGAATATCTCAGAAAGACATGGCCGATCTTTCTGAAAATTTGTAGGCATGTTCATTATGGCCATGGATGATGCCGGCATGTGTTAATTTACCGTTAAAACCGTTACTAACAGCTACAACGGCCCATAACAGTTTTCTCTTTATGGAAAATCTCAGAAAGTACTTGGCTGATCTTTCTGAAAACTTGTGGGTATGTTCATTATGGGTCATGAATTATGTCCAATGTGTTATTTTGCCGTTATATCCGTCACTAACGGCCATTACGGTTTTCCTTCTTTATGGAATATCCAGAAAGTACATGGCCGATCTTTCTGAAAAATTTGTGGGTATGTTCATTATGTGCCATGGATGATGGTGGATGTGTTATTTACAGCTATAGCGTTACTAATGGCTATAAGGCCCACAACAGTTTTCTGATTTATGGAAAATCTCAGAAAGTATTTGACCGATCTTCTGAAATTGTAGGCATGTTCATTACGGGTCATGGATTATCCCTATGCTCTTACCGTTGCT
>JAFLJL010006485.1:12456-24956 GCA_018398815.1 Conus ventricosus
TTATGGCTTTTATGGATATGTGAAACATAGTCATATTAAAACACACATGTGCTTAAAAAGCGTCTTTAGAGTATGTAGGCAGTAGATCATCCGATTTTCTCGTGAACCCAATTTTGTATGTCCATTTACAACATTAAAAACAGATACTAATTTGTTTAATGGCTATCCATCTGCTGTCCTACGAGCATTGCCACCAACTAATGTAGGGTTTTTGCGATTATAAGTTATACAGGTTTGGCGGAGACATTGAATTTAAAGAATTAATTGAGGGTTCTTTAAATTCATTGGATGTAAAAATAGTTAATCAAGACGGAAAGCCAGTTGTTTGTTCTAATTTATTAATGGTGCTAGAAGTAGAAGAACATGTTAGAAAAGTAGCAAGGACTCAGTCCCGCGACGTTAATTTTTATGTCCTTGGAGAGAATGTAAATATGTGAGTTCAAGATCACCCATGTTACTTTGCACGTAAGCCCCCATTTTAATGTGCTGATTACGTCGATTTTTAGAGGTTTTGGCGTGTTAATTTTGTTTGTGAAAAGGTGTTAATTTTGGCTAAAACTGACATGAGAAGGCCGTAATTTGGATGTGAAAAGGGGGTTTTCGTGCAAAATAACATGGGTGGTCGTGAACGAACATATTTACATTCTCTAGGAGTCATAACAATGTATGAAAGATTTAGTTGGTTGGAGTAGTAATTGCAAAGTTGTTTCATCTGCTCTAAAAATCTACTAGCTGCATTGGGACCTCTGTAAATCTCTGGGTGGGTGTGCGCCCCATCTGACCTAACAACAATAAACGCATAAGAACAGATCTGATGGTGGGTTAATAAGGCTGTTTTTTGTTCTTGCTGTAGTGGGCCAAAGTACTGCGGTAAGAGCGATTCAATTCAGCATAAACCACGTACGGGCTCATCTGCATTTTGCGTATATCTTAAAACTAACTTTAGACCCTGGTTTAGGTGTGAGGAGTTCGGTTTCACAGTCTACAAAACTTTTACAATGTTTCTTATGACTGGCAGCTGCGTCTATAGTTGGGATTCTAACCAGGCACCTTCTACAAAGCCCTTGTTTAGCATGATCCTTTGACGTATAGGCCATAAGTCTGCTTATTGTTCTGATTAATACATAATGGCTCTTTGTACTATCTGCAAACAGGATCAAGTCTACATGATTCTTAAGCGGTTCGCTTAAAGTAGGAGCGTTTGGAGAAATCCTTAGAGGCACTAGATTGTCTACTACAGACCACGTGTATACGTTTACAGTGAATTGGTTTGTTTTGCTCTTCAAACTGACATATACTTTCTATACTTACTGGAAAGGTTATGTTATCAAAGTTCAGCTCTTGCTTATATTGTTTCATAATGGGAAACTCTGTTTGCATGATTTTTAACAGGATATAAATGCGCTAAAACACACCACATAAAACACATGTTGTCAGAATTATGTATGTTTAAGACTGCTCGTTTTAACTCTAACTCTCTTGGAAGAGGAAGGTAAGAATTGCCAACTATAGGATAGAACTTTGTTTGTCTCAATCTAATTTGAAGGACTGTTCCTTCAGACCAGCCAGAACCCCTTAACTTTGCCTCCTCACTTGCATGGTTAAACTGTGTAAGCATGTAATCAGCCCATTCAGAATTAAAGTCGCGATAGCTAATAACTTCTTTTTGTTTAGTTGAAACCCAGACTTGCATGTTACTATCATCAGGCATTATATAATCAATCAGAACGGCCAACAGCACTTTTACTGGCGGCTCCATCTGAAGAAACTCTGGGATTTTAGAGATAGCATGTGTCACACTTTCATGAACGTTCGAGGGGTTAATAATGTCCATGTCTACTTCGCTAAACGTATTGCTTAATTGTTTGTCACTACCAAATATTTCTTCCATCGTATATAGTTTTCCATCCTCGAATTTACTTGTGGCCGTCATTTTAAAGCCACAATATTTACGTAAATTAAAAAAAATAAATGTAAATAAAAGTAAGTAAAACACGCTTTTATTCTTCACCCAAGCGTTGCAACACTTCAAGACACGTTAACCTTACAATAACACCTGCTAATATTTTAGCTTTGTCTGAATCACTACTGTCAATGTTCATCACTTTGATTGCTTTGTTAAATAGTTCACTATGATCTTTTATTATATTGTTTACATCATTCTCAAACCCAAATTCACAAAAAATCAATGTTTAATACTTTCATTGTTTCGTCAAATAGTTCATTACAATTCTTTAAATCAGATTCACTGAGTTCGGCAGCCATTTTTTAAATCTAAAATAAATAAAAAAATAATTGTAAATTCAGCTGTTATTCATAGTCTTTTCTAATCGTAAAAACCTGATCTTCATTAAAGCGAATAGCTACTCCTTCAGGGGTGGTAGAAACAGTCAGATTAACATCTTCAGGAGCCATATTGTCAACTAAAATGGCAAAACAACTTTATAGCCGGTTGGGCCAAGAATCTGGTATTTTACTAACGCTTCCACTACACTTTCGCGTATATCTATGCGCTCAAAAAGATCAGTAATTAATTCTTCAAACATGCTCTTTAACTGATCTTTATCAGCCCCCCACTTCCTCTCCTCCTCCCAAATTCTATATATGTTACTAAGCTCTGTAACTACTTCAGGCTTCATTTTTTAAACCAGATTAAAAACGGCAATTAAAAAATAAGTAAGCCGCGGCATGGGCCTGTAACACACACTAGAACGCACACTGCAATGCACGCTGCCAAACGATCAATAGGCTGCTGAGGTCTATTTTGAGTCCGGGTTTTTCCGCTCTCTCCCTCTGGCAGCAGTATTGATTGGCTGGCAGGGCGCATTGCGGATGTCAAGAGTGGTCCTACCAGTTCCACTTGACATTCTCTGACACCTCCATCCACTTTAGCACGCTTGACACCTTCACCCCAAGTCGCCCCAAGTCACCCCAAATCACCCCAAATCACCTCAAAATCACCCCAAGTTCTTAACTTAAGAGAATGTAAATATGCGCGTTCTGATTTATTAATAGTGCTGGAAGTAGAAGAGCGTACTGTAAACCCTTAATTTTTATGCCCCTGGAGAGAATGTAAATATCTTTGTTCACGATCACCAAATCTTATTTTGCATGTAAGCCCCCATTTTAAAGTAACGATTACGTTGATTTTTAGAGGTTTTTGCGTGTTAATTTTGTTTAAAAACAGGTGTTAATTTTGGCAAAAATCAACATGAAGGACGTGATTTGTATGTGAAATGGGGGGTTTTCGTGCAAAATAAGATGGGTGGTCTTGAACGAAGATATTTACTTTCTCTACTTGTTCACCAACATCCACCGTTGTTCCTCGTGGTGCTCCTTGAAAATATTTAATGTTGTCAGTTTGATGGATGAACAACCATCCCACGTGTGTCTACATTGTGTGAATAACTGACGACACAGCACACACGTAGAGCACGGCTGACTCAACACACCATCCCGAACACGTTTCACTATGGTGCCCAACTAGTTCAGTCAACTTCAGGTTTTTAGCACTGAATGTGCCAGTTCTGGCCCTCCACACTGATAAGTCAATCATTTGTTTTGCACAGACCTTTCACTGATATTTGCCTCTCCACTTACAAGGAGTGTTACGCGGTCTTTTCACAGTGACTGTCGAAAATGAACAAAACTGCGGAGCGTTGAACAAGTACATTCGTATCGCCGCCATTGTTCTCTTGACACCCCCCCCAACCAACAGAGCCATACAATTCCTCGACATTGATGTTAACTCATGCTTAGAGTTGTTTATGAATGCTTTATGTAGTGCTGCTAGTTGTATGGTGAGAATTAGGGGTAAAAGGAAGAGAGAAGTGAATAAATGGTTTGACAGCGAGTGTGAAAAAAAAATGCAAAGCATATAAACGTACTCCCAGTTGATCTATAATACGCGTGAGTATTCCCTAAAAAGGAAAAACCGTTTCGGCCGTTACAGCCGTTAGCATCAGCTATTCTGGTAAACATCGGCCATCATCTGTGATCCATAATGAACATACCTACAATTTTCAGAAAGATCGGCCAAGTACTTTCTGAGATTTTCCATAAAGAAGAAAACTGTTAAGGGCTGTTATAGCCGTTAGTAACGGCTATAACGGTAAAATGAAGCATCGGGCATGATCCGTGACCCGAAATGAACATGCCTACAAATTTCCAGAAAGATCGGCCAAGTACTTTCTGACATATTTCATAAAAAAGAAAAACCGTTATGGCCGTTTTAGCCGATAGTAGCGGCTATAACGGTAAAATGAAGCATAGGGCATAATCCATGACCCGTAATGAACATGCCTACAAATTTCAGAAAAATCGGTCAAATACTTTCTGAGATTTCCATAAATCAGAAAACTGTTGTGGGCCGTTATAGCCATTAGTAACGGCTATAGCTGTAAAATAACACATCCCACCATCATCCATGGCACATAATGAACATACCCACAAATTTTCAGAAAGATCGGCCATGTACTTTCTGAGATATTCCATAAAGAAGGAAAACCGTAATGGCCGTTAGTGACGGATATAACGGCAAAATAACACATTGGACATAATTCATGACCCATAATGAACATACCCACAAGTTTTCAGAAAGATCAGCCAAGTACTTTCTGAGATTTTCCATAAAGAAGAAAACTGTTATGGCCGTTGTAGCTGTTAGTAACGGTTTTAACGGTAAATTAACACATGCCGGCATCATCCATGGCCCATAATGAACATGCCTACAAATTTTCAGAAAGATCGGCCATGTACTTTCTGAGATATTCCATAAAGAAAGAAAACCTTTATGGCCGTTATAGCCATTAGTAACGACTATTACGGTAAAATAACACAATGGACATAATCCATGACCCATAATGAACATGAATACAAATGTTCAGAAAGATCGGCCAAGTACTTTCTGAGATATTCCATGAAAAAGAACAACCGTTATTGGCCGTTATAGCCGTAAGTAACGGATATAACGGTAAAACAACACAAATGGCATCATTCATGATCCATAATGAACATGCCTACAAATGTTCAGAGAGATCGGCCAAATACTTTCTGAGATATTCCATAAAGAGCGAAAACCGTTATTGGCCGTTATGGCCGTTAGTAACAGCCATAACGGTCAATTAACACATGCCGGCATCATCCATGGCCCATAATGTACATACCTACAAATTTTCAGAAAGATCGGCCCAGTAGTTTTGTCTGGAGCGAGTGGAACACATTTTCACCATGGACGGACGGACGGACGGACGGACACACACACACACACACACACACACACACACACACACACACACACACACACACACACACACACACACACACACACACACACACACACACACACACACAGAGAGCATTTCTTCGTTCCCATTGTAAAGTATTCCCTGTTTTATAAAAACTGGGAGTACAAAAAAGAACTGTCGAAACGTGATTGAAGCAATATCAAGGAGCTAAATTAAGAAATTGAAAATAGAACGTAAAACACTTTATGTTAAGGAAAGAAAACAATACACATCAATGAAAAGAGACAAGAAAAGAGAATTCGTTGAGAAATGATTAGACAAGCTAAGAAAATCAGTTCATGACTCCAAAGTATTCTGGTCAACAATTAGATCGATTAGTTAAAAACCAGCCAACGGGATTGCCTCAAAACAGTGGTATGATCACTTTTTTGAAGTATCCAATGCTTTAACAACGATTCCGAAGATTCAAATATAAAGGCAGACAATGAAGATCTTTGTATATAAGAACCACTATTTAGCAATGTGATAACAAGAGATGAGGTATTAAACGGCATCAGTCATATGAAATGTGACAAAAGCGCTGGTCCTGATAAGGTTGTTTGTAAAATGTTAAAAGTGTGCCAATTCTGTTGTTATTGATTTTATAATAACTCATTTAAACTCGCTGTTCGACTAAGGAGTCTTTCCCGAGGCATGGTCACAATCAATAATTATCCCTCTTCATAAACAGGAGATAATAACAATCCAAATGATTTCCAAGGCGTTGCACTGACAAGTGTTCTAAGCAAAATTTATACACATATTTTTTAATAAAAGATTAACTGCATGGGCAGAAAGAGAGGAGAAAATTATAGAAGAACAAGCTGGATTTTGGTCTCGATACAACACAATAAACCACATATTTACATTGTAGATCTTAGTCCAGAAATACTTGCTAAAAAGACAAAATTGTATGTTGCCTCTGTGATTTCCAGAAAGCATTTGATTCTGTGAATAGAATTGTCTTGTAGAATGTTTTAAGGAAAAGTGGTGTAAATGGGAAGTTGCATGCAGCTGTGTGAGGAATGTATGGTTCTGTCATTGCATGTGTTCGTGAAAAATGCATTTATTCTGATTATTTCAATTGTCCACTTGGTGCAAACAAGGATGGCTGCTCAGTCCCCAGTTTGCTTTTTTTCATCACCGAGCTTGCAGTACGTATTTCAGAGAATGGAAAACATGGGATTCAAATGCTACCAGGGGCAACTGAGCTATTTTTATGTTGTTTGCTGATGATGTTGTTCTACTTGCGGATACACCTGTTGGTTTACAGAATCAGTTGGACGTTTTGAAAAAGGTATCTGATAGATTACAACTGACAGTAAATTTTAATTAAAACTAATATCAAGTATGTCGAACATTGACCTCAGGGGAGAAGACACTGGCAAGGATGAAAAGCCTTCAAAGAATTCCTGTACAATGCTGGAGCTGCCACTCTGGGCTTTGTTGAACTCCCAAATAGAGACTGGTTTGATGAAAACGACCCAAAGATAAACAGGCTCATAGATATGCTCCACAAGACCCACATAAATCACCTCAGCGACAAGACCTGCGAGAAGAAGAAACAAAAAGTACTAGCAAGCCAGCAACTCATCTAGCAGAAACTTCGACGGGTGAACAACGATTGATGGGCTAGAAAGAAGAAGGTCTGCAAACTGCGGCTGACATCAACGACACGAAGACAACTCACGAGGGCCTTCGCATCATCGATGGACCAAAGACTACTGGATCAAGACTCAATGTACTTCTGACCAGACGACACTGTTGACAGATAAGACTGGCATCCATGCTCGGTGGACCTAGCACTCCAATGCTCTCTTAAACAGAGACTCGTCAATATCTGAAGAAGCAAAGGCAGTGCTTTCCAACTGCCAATGAAGGAATATCCTGCAGACCTACTCTTCAGTGCAAAAACTGCGAAGGCTCTGAAGCAGACCACGTCTAGGAAAGCACCAGGAGCAGTCGTAATTCAAGTAACATCTACAAGAATGGTGAAAGGAAAGCTGACCAACCTCTTCCAGTCCATATGATAAAAAAGAAGTGTCCCAAGACTTCAAAGACGCCTCTATTGTACACATCTACAAGAGGAAGGTGATAAAGCGCCCTGTGACAATCTTCATGGGATTTTCCTCTTGTGCATGGTAGGAAAGATTCTTGCGAGGGTCATCTTGAACAGACTCATCACCCACATAGCAGACTCCCCCGCCCCTGAATCACAGCGCAAGTTTCGTGCAGGCAGGGGCACAACCGACAGGGTGTTTGCTGTTCGCCAGCTACAGAAGAATCATGGACAGAATCAGGAGCTCCACGTGGTGTTTGTTTATCTCACGAAGGCCTTTGACACCGTTACTCGGAGGGGCTTATGGAAGATTCTTACACGATTGGTTGCCCAGAAAAAAAATCTCATTGATTATTTCATTCAATGATGGCATGCTGGCGAGGGTGTAAGAAAACGGAGATACTTCCGACCCATTCTGAATGATAAACGGAGTGAAGCGGGTCTCACCGTCTGTTCCATTCTGTTTGCTGCAATGCTGAGTGATGCATTTCGGGATGGGGGGGGGGGGGGGGGGGGGGGGGGCGTATTCATCCATTTCGTTCAGATGGCAAACACTAACCTTTAAAGACTTCAGCCAAGACTAAAGTATTTGATGTCACTCTGAGAGGGTCCTCTTTGCTAATAATTGTAGAAGATGAAGATGTCCAGTGCACCACAGATCGCTTTTCAAGGGCTGTGAACGTTTTGGACTTGCAATAGTCTTGGTAAGACCAAGACCATATTCCAGCCTTCACCGTCCGGAGCTGGCAGAGCTCCACCACCACCTGTCATCGTCAACAACACAGAGGTCAAACTGTAGACAAGTTCTGCTATTTGGGCAACGCTGTAGCAGCCACGATCTCTGGATGCATAAGTGATATGCGCATTTTAAAGCCCAGCTCTGCCATGCAGAGTCTCGCAGAGTCTTTTGCAAGACCATGACATCAAAATGCGCACAAAGGTTGCCGTATATAGAGCTGTGGTTCTGAGTGTTCTCCTCTACTGTTGTGAGACTTTGACCACGCTCCGCTGACACATCCAACAACTCGAACAGTTCTATCATCAATGCTTGCACAAGATCTGCAGCATCAAACAGCAATACAGTGCCCAGCCTACTGATCCAGACGTGTAGCCTACCCAGCTATGAGTGTATGCTCATTAAAGACCAGCTCTGAGGGACAGGACACATTGTACGCATGGAGGGCAGCAGAATTCCAGAGATGCTGCTCTATGGACAACTGCAGGAAGGACAACGTGACCGAGGAAGGCCTCTCAAGAGGTACAAAGAGGCCTGAAAGGCCAACCTCAGGAGCTGCAACATGGAGACTGCTTCCTGGGAAGATGTCGCCCTTGACAGAACACAATGGAATCAATGGCGTACCCAGGAAAAAGGACATTCGAGCGCAAAAGACCAGCCACCATCCAGGAAAAGGGGAATCGGACAAAAGGGGGCCATCCTGCATGTCTCATATTCTATGCAGGGTCAGCAGAGGACTTGCCTGACTACTCCTCCATCGAAAACGACGGGAGAATCCATATCATTTGCAAGCTTATAAATAAATAATATAAATGCAATAGGACTGCAAACATCTTGTTTTATTCCTCTGGTGCATATTATATAGTCAATTAATTATTCCCTCTTTTAACTATGCTTTAATTGCATACATATGGTGTTAATGCATTTCAAAAAAGAAATCTTCCAATGACCTGTTTCTGATAAGCCAAAGTAAATATCGATTGATCAAGTCAAACACTTTTTTTCAAAATCGTAACGCTTTTTGTAACTCGCAGCTGAGAGAAAACAGCTTCTGTAAACTGCTTCTTCCTCAATCATCTTCCATATGAAATACGAATATTGAGAGAAACGTTTCACAGTTTACTCTAAACCCAGTGGACTGATGGCATGATGACTCAGGACATAGGTCACCTATACTGACCATGGTACGCACCATCAATCCACTGTAAATAATCCCAAGCTGAGGACGACGTGACACCTACAACTGGAAACTGCACATTAAAAGTACGTCCCAGGAGAGAGAGAGAGAGAGAGAGAGAGAGAGAAAAGAGAGAGAGAGAGAGAGAGAGAGGAGAGAGAGAGAGAGAACTCGGAACTCAGAAAAATTTAAAAGAATAGGCCATAGACCCATGTCATTGGAGTGGTTACAAACAGAATCAATTTGTATCGGCTACAGAAACACAATTTATACATTCTGTAATAATGCATACAAACACACCTGTACAATGCACATTTCCACTTCATTACTCATTCGAGTGAAGTACGGCGCAGTCTGTAGTGAATAACATTAGTAAAGAGCAGTGGTACACACATTTTTCCCAAGTATTTCAGTCAAATTCTGACAACATCTCAAATGCTGTGGACAGTGAAGGTAATGAAGAGGATGATAGAGGGCCCGTGGACCGAGGATGACGGTCAGGACCTGAACACAGATTCTCTTGAGTCAGATATAACAGAGAATGAAGTTTTTGCTGCCGTGCGTTTGTTAAAAATGGCAAACTGATTCTTGCTCGCAAATGATTGAGTACATTCAAATAGGGAGATAGAAATCAATTCACTCTTGTATGTTCGATACAACAGGAAACGATCACTTTGTTCCATGTCATGAGACCATTGAGTCTTGTAATCATTAATAACACTGTTTTTTTAATGCTCTCAAAAATGCCTTCTCATCCTCAACCCCCTGATTCTCCCAAACCTCTCCACATCCATATTTGTACAAGAAGAAACAAATTGCTGATGCCCATGTATTCTTGTTGTTATTATGAAAATGTAAATAGCATTCTTTACGACTTGTGAGGCAAACGATGAAATGGCGTCTTCAAAATTCTTAACCAGTATCGAACACTTTTTAGGTGCAAGTTTACATATAGTGGAAAACGTCCTAACTCACCGTAAATCATCACATTAGGAGTTTTTATGCTGACATTCAAAAATATTTTTAGTGAGAACAAGTTTCACCTTTTCTACTATATCAAGATTTCCTGTGATGCCTCAAACTTCGGCTCCATAACTAAGCATAGGTTGGATCTGAGCATCAAAAAGTTTAAAGATTATGACTGGAATTTTTCTCCTAATGACCAAAGCAACTTAAAAATGTTAATGACCCCTTTTTTTTTCGCTCGACTCGATAAATCATTCAAACAGGAGTAAATGACAGCCTAGTCGACATAATGACACCAAGATATTGATACATATTAAAAACTGATACTTTATTCTGTCCATAATACCATACCTCATGTTCAGAGACATGGCGGCCATTTCTGAAGATGACAATATTCGACTTCTCTAAATTCACGATTAAACCAAGCCTTTTTGCTATGTCATGCAACACATTAAATTGGGTTTGCAAGCCTTGACCGAATCAGAAACTAGAATAATATTATCGGAAAACATAAAAAATAAGAATTTCCGAAATCAGGAATAAGCTGAATTCCATGTGTTCCTCTCTGGACGATTTCTTCCGCCAGTTCATTTATGAACAGAGAAAAACAGGACAGGACTGCATTTTTCTCCCTGTTTTAAACCAATGGGACACGTGAATGCTTCGGTCAGATCACCTTCAACTCTAACTTTTGCTTTTACAATGTTATAAATACTAGTTATAGCCTGGTACATTTTCCCTCGAATACACTTTTTCTTCAGGACGGCCCATAACTTCGATCGAGCGACAGAATCAAAACCTTTCTAAAATCTGTAAAACCAACATATCATTTTTTTGTAACAATAATGGTTTCTGCACCCTGGCAAACAACGTAAAAATATGATCAACAGTGCTATATTTTTTCCTGAAACCTGCTTGACAATCGTTTATTTCATTATTATGTTCGATCCATTTTGATAATCTTTCATTAATATATGACTATATAGCCTACTGCAGACATTCAATAGCGAAATACCACGATAATTATCAGGTAAGCTCCGATCGCCTTTTTTGAAGAGAGGCTGTATAAAGGCTTCGACCACTGTAACGGATAGGTTCCTGAGGTAAACATTACATTAAATAATGCAACTAAAAAAGGAGCAATTATGGTGATAGAATTTTTAAAGACTTCGCCTGTGATCCCATCAGGACCTGCTGCCTTGCCATTTTTTAACGAACGCACGGCAGCAAAAACTTCATTCTCTGTTATATCTGACTCAAGAGAATCTGTGTTCAGGTCCTGACCGTCATCCTCGGTCCACTGGCCTCTATCATCCTCTTCATTACTTTCACTGTCCACAGCATTTGAGACGTTGTCAGAATTTGACTGAAATACTTGGGGAAAATGTGTGTACCACTGCTCTTTACTAATGTTATTCACTACAGACCTTTTAGAAATACAAAATCGCAACTTATTCCAGAATCCTGTCGGATTATTAATATTTGCATGTGATGCCTCCAATGTCGACGTACGATTGGGTTCTTTTTAATCCAGAAGAGCTCTTATATTCTCTTCGTTTCTCGTTATATGCAGTTCTTAAAACATCATCATCCCCCATGTCTGTAACACTGTCTCAAATCACATCTAAGTTCCTTTCTGCATTGACTACATTCTTGGTCGAACCATGGGTCTGATATTCCTTTTCCTACTGTTTATCGTTTTCTTCATACATAAGCAGTACTAAGCAACGCTTCGTTAAATATCTAAAGAGCTTCGTTAATGTTCAGTATTTATCAATAGGATGCTCTCCCTAAACTGCTTTTAAATTCATAAGATGTAATATTCTTAAAATCTTCAAATTTGTTTGGTCCCAGACAATTTTTTTCAAGCTTAAAACTGCTCGCTTTTACGTTGCTTCCTCATCAACATTAACCCGTGAGTTAAACACAACTTCAACAGGCATGTGTTTTGGTTCAATTTTGGGACGAACATTCAGTGAAACACAAAATTTCAACAAACATCGTGACCACAATAGCGTAGTCAATAATACTACATCTGCCTACTGACACATGTGTATAGTGACCAAAACCTTATCATTCTTGACAGCGCCATTCAAAATAAAAAGATCAAAACAGCCACAAACATTCAATAAACTATTACCGAAATCATTTATCACCTTATCTTAAGAAGTACGGCTTAATTCCCTTTCATCGTCATCTTACAGTGCCAAACCTTCACTCAAATCATCATCCCCTTCTTCCCATTCAACCCCCCCCCCACCCCCACCCCCCATGCGT